>JABFFB010000096.1:0-178997 GCA_013623555.1 Fusarium nisikadoi | reverse complement strand
AAGAGGCTTCAGCCCCAACACAAAGGTAAAGGACACATATTAACACATATGGGCAACATACCCATCGCCCCCACTGGTGCATAAAGATGTAGCTTTTGCCCCCCTGCGCAATGAGGGTGTTGGGGTCACACGAGGGGGCCAAACTGCTGACCACTAGAGCGCCCGGAGTGCAATCCAATGGGCTCTGTGGATGACTGGCCACTGGCTAGACCTGAAACCCGAGTAACGGGAGGGAAGGATATTTATGTTGATGGCGATCGTGTTGATCATTTCCGCTTGAAGCTTGATGACGAGGGAGTCTTTGCTATAACGAAAGTCAGTGTGGTGCTATTTATTGATGGGTGATAACCTCACCTGTTTTGTTTGGCTTTTTCAGAGTAGTTGGATGGCAGGATCTCTCATGTTTCGGAGCCAGAGCGATCCTCCTGCTTGAGAAGGTCGAGGTGTCACGAACGGCGCGATAGTTGACAAGGCCCCGATGGCGGGTGTTGTCCCTTGCTCACTCAACAATTGGCGTCGGGAAGAAGTGAAAGGGAAGGTGATGTTTCTAGACAGCGGCCTTGGCAGGCGAGTTCTACTTGGAATGCGGTCAGCTAGAAGCTTCTCCGTCCACGGGATCGTTGAACATACCGGCGCTTGCCTGACTGCTCAGAGTGAGCGAGATGTGGTGCTCACTCTGGGCCAGCGGCCGAGAGTCAACAGGCACCGAGGCACTGGTGAAAAGTGAGGGAGAGTGGTGATAATGATATTGGGTGCACAGCGAACAGCTGGCTTGGTGAGGTGAACACAGGTTGAGAATGGGACATATGAAGTTTGTGCGGGGGAGAACTCGGTAGCGAGTGGTTAGGGCTTTGTTTTGTTTTGGAGGATGAACAAGCTTGAAGGCTACCAGTGGTAGAAGGAGGGCAGCAAGTGGCTAGACTGCACCATGCCCCTTTTGGATGAGGGCTCAGGAGCTGGCCGGTCAGCCTTGAGTTCCAGGCATCTTCCATTATCTCAGTACCTTACGCTCTGAGAGGGAGATAGGCGACAAGCGAGATACAGCGCCTAAGGCACCTATTGGCGTGACGGAGCATCGAAGCCATGGCACCCAAATCAGCCAAGAGATTCGAGGCAAGCTCCAGAGACCAGCCATGGGCCCATAACGAAGCACAAATATGACTGACACCCACGCCTGAACATGGCTGTGCGTGCTAATGAACTCGGATTATGTGCTGTGCTCATTCTGCCACCACAGGTAATTTCTTGTCGACAGTGTCCCTGATGAGTCCGTGAATTGTCGTAGAAGGAGTATAATTAAATTTATAAGCCATGAACAAGTCGAGGTCAAAGAAATCTGCCATAGTTTTATACGTTGAACCCATAACTGCTGTCAATCTCCACTAGTAAAGTTGATGCTTGACCCCCACTACAGTCTGTCCCACTGGCATTGTTGACACAGGCCACTCACTGCCCAGCAACCGTATGAGTTTTAGTCTCCCTTGAGTTGGTAGGCGTCTCTCATCCCATCAACTACTTCCGTACTCACAACAGCGCAGACCAACAATCTCGTCAACATGTCCAACTACTCCAACATGAAGCCTTGCGCCTTGCTGTTCGTCTCGTTCCTCTTGTCCCAAACAAGTTCAATGCTGACTTTATCCAAGTTTCGGTGAAGCTGGTCCCATCATCGCTGCCACCCCTAGTCTCGGTCACCAGACCAAGGTTGAAGCACGCGTGGGAACGGCCTCTACCCCCTGTGCCAATCCTTACTTTGGGTTCGCCCTGACCTTTCCTCGTGATCCTGGTCAGGCCACGAGTGAGAAGGAGGGGAAGGGTGTGTGCTTTTCATGTAAGGGAACAAGTTCAACAACAGATGATACAGCATATCTGACCCTTGATTCCAGATGATCCCAACAACGACGTCCCTGTTCCGTCAGACTTCACCATCACAGTGAAGTTTCCGCGCGGGAGTATTTCCTGCAGTCACCTGCCAGTCCCAGCAGCAGTTCAGACCAGATTTCCCAAGGTTCAAGACTGGCAAGTTTTCACCTACCTTGTTGTGACACTCGACGAATCTTCCCATCCAACTATCGAAGGCTACCGAAAGGAGTACTTCAACTCCCCCGACCCTAAGCTCCAAGGGTGGGTAAATTACCACGGGAGAATCAACGATGTGTCGTTTCTCGAGGTGCTGCACCAGCGCGCCTTCTCCTTCATCGTCGAACTCCCTATCGCGTCATGCAAGGAGACCATGGGGGACCAAAATCTCCCTGGTCTATTTACATATGGCTACCCTTACCAGCCAGCCAACGTCCAAGAGATGAAGGACCTCGTGGACAAGAATCCAGGCGAAGCTTTCCCACCTTGCTATGCGTTAGTTAAACATTTTGACTTGCAGTACCACGTGGACTAATGAACATGATAGATTTGACAACAACGACGCCCACATCACGGCCATAAACCAAAGCATCATCCAGGACACTCTCTGGGTACATCGCGAAGCTGAGACGGTATGTAATACATCATCCCTACAACCTCAACAAGACCTTACGTGACTACAGATCGCGGAACAGCGACTCCTTGCATACTTTGTCACACCACTTCGTATGATCTTCGGAGGCCAGGCCGCCCATCTTGTGGTCACTGTACCCAAGACATGGAGGGAACTCCATGATCTCGCATGGCTACGCCTGACTGCAGGAAATCCTCTTATCAAAGTCAAGTTTCATGATGTCTCTACTACTGGACACAGTGAGCCAGCTCTCTTGTAAGTTGACGCTTCGCACGAGCCCCAGAACGTGAATTTGACGATTTCACTTCATAGGAAGGGCAGAATCATGGAAAGCAACAGCTCAGCTCCCGAACTGAGAACACATCCGATCCAGGACCACGAGCTTATCGTGCGCGTCCAAATCGCCTCTGTTCCTTCCATCCTCAATCGACACTATGCCAACCGCCACACCGCCGATGAAGCTCTTGCACAGGGAACACACAACTAGTACTCCGTGTCCCTTGTCTTCGATTCCGGCATCGCCGATGTAGAGAATAGAATCGCCAAGATGCGTATTGTTACGGGTCGCCCAACAAACCGCCAAGCGTTGGGCATGGCTTTAGACGGCGAAGGAAATCTCATCAAACCACACATGGTCCATACACTCACTCCGGACCAAGCGCAGACGTACCTTAGGGTAATGTTCCAGATGGATGTGCATAAGGCCGTTCTTCGCGGTACAGGCTTCTACGAAGCGCTATCCAAGAAGGCAAACGGCTTGAGCATTGGCGCTCTGCCGAGTATGTGTTACAGACTATATGATGATCGCCTCCTAATGCAGTGCATCATCGAAGAGGCTAGGTACCATCACCAAAACCGCTTTCGCGAGTATTTAATGGGCCGTGAGCTCAACATTGGTCTTATTGTCGGCGTAGGTTCTTCATTTTCATTCACGTCTACCGCAGCTTGATACTGATAAAGCCCCTCAGCCACCAGGATCTGGAAGAACAACCTTGGGAGCCGCTGCAGCCCTGGCGATGCAAGTCCAGCTGGGTCAGATTTTGTGTTCTGGTCCTTCACATGCATCGATAGACAATTTCGCCCACCGCCTGGAAGAGAGAGCACGAGCCGTCGCGGCACGATATAATACCGTCATGCCTGCGGGCGATGCAGAGAGATGCCGCCATCGCCTGGTAATTCGAATGTACGAGCCCAATGACGAAATCAACGCCGTTGCCGAGCTATTGCATAACCCTCAGGAGCTTCGATGGGCTGCCCGCAGGGGCTAGTTCTCGCCAGAGACTCGCTGGGAGCTGCATCTTTCCTTGGCATACTGGTCCTTGGCAGTCTTGCGCTCGAGTGCCGTACCACCGCTTCACGATGACTCTAAGCCAGGACTAGTAAGTCTTCAGGCCGATATTGACACACGCCCCGCTCTGTCGCTTCTACGTCAGGTAAAGTGCCATTGTTGATTATACCCCAATGACTAGATTGTACTGACGGTTGTAGTGGGTGACTGGGCAGATCAGCACGCAGCAATATGCCGCCGCCCCTGGCGCTGTTTCCAATCTCAATAAAGTCATGTGGGAAGTCATGTGCCAGGCCGACTTTCTCTGTGTGCATCCTTTCGATGCTGATACCGCAACTATCTCTCAGTGGAAGAATATTCTTGCCCGAGGCCTTGCAGTTGATGAAGCTGGCAGCAGTGAGTCAAGTCCATCAGCCATACAAGGTACCCGACAGCTAACCATCGTACAAGTAAGTCGAGTCGACTTCTACGGTCTCTGGGGAAACACTCTTCTTCCCTGTTTCCTTTTTGGCGACCCCAACGATAAACCTGTGGTTCTTACAACCGATGAGAGGGATGCTGATGGCAACCTTTATAATCGTTTCGCGGCCGATGGGGCCGTTTCGCCTTTGAAGTTTCTCATGGCAACTGGCATTCCTGTCTTTCGCTTGGAGGATTCTACGCGCCGCTGACTACATGTTTGAGTGGTGAGCTTTGTGGTAACGTAAGTACAAAAGATTGACAACATGCGAGCATGGTGTTGGTGAGGCGAGTCGATTTGTGCAGAAGGGAGACACTCACTTCTGGTTAAATGCATGATGTAATTGGGAGGTTCGGATGTTTTACTCAGCTGTAGTAGGTATATGCTGCAGTGCTTTATTCTGCTTGGTACATTCTCCAATGAATTCCCCATTTTACGCGTGGTCGAATGAGCCGCCGTGCACAATGCGGTCATAGACCAATGATGGCCGCACGTGAAAAGCAGTGGCTGCACTGCACCAATCGTCAAAAACACCAAAAAAAGCGCCGATCAGTGAAGAATCTAGATTCATCCATCCCACGAATGACGAGCCCCAACCGTTTCTGGGTGCAACACACCATATCTTATCTTCGGGGCAAACCGTCCGAGAGGCAACGCCTGAACCTTGTTTTAGTTCCACATGCGCAGTGAGAATGCATGTCATTGTGCTGCGGGGTCTAGGCTGAGGGTGCCATCGTTTGCAGCAGATGGCATGCCACTGGTCGTTTGTGGCGCCCTGTAGAGGTGTGGTCGTTATCAATTGACATCAGATATCTTTCACCGACTTTGTTATCGGACTTCTTGTTATCGGACCTCTGGGTCACGTCATTGTGCTCGCTGATATGATGTAAAAACATCACCACCTCTGCCTTTGGTGTTCATCCATCGCGCTCTGCAATCTCTGCAAAAATGTCGCTACCTACGAGCTCACCGTTTAATCCCGACGGCCATCGTCGAGGAAGACGACATTCCATCTTTGCTGATTTTATTCCAGACGATCTGACCTTTCCGCCGCCGTTCATCGACCCAGCTCCAAATGTGGACGAGATTCTCAACCGTGACATCGACGAGTGCTCCTCTGGAGACGAACACCGCGATGAAGAGGCCATCGAAGATCCGCGATACGTTAATGAAACAGACGTTCAGTTAGCATTCCATCCAACAGGCATCGCTTTCGGCCAAGGCTTCTCCACCGTCCCCCCCTCAAGCATCGACATCCCGCCCCCGAATCCTCACGACTTTGAGCAATCCCTACGTGCCGAAGTCTCCCTCCTCCGCGACAATGATATTATTCCACCGAGGCATCCCCCGAAAGGATGGAAGGCCACGAAGCTTGGCCGTCTGTATCGGCACCTGTTTAGCACGCGTGTGCACGATCATGACAAGCCGCTCTTCGCATCGGAAGATTCGGAAGAGACACCGTTGTTGAGGGATAGAATTGTGAGGTTTGATGGGATTCCGCCGACGCCGGGGCCGGATGAGGTTCATAAGCGTTGGGAGGAGGCGCTGGCGTCGCATAAGATTGATACGACGTGGCAGCGTGAGACCAAGACGTTGATTCAATATGCGGTGCCTCTCATTGTCACTTTTCTCTTGCAGTAAGTACCGCAGCGATGCAAGCAGGTGATGAAACTGACCGAACATAGTTACTCGGTCACTGTCGCTTCTGTCTTGACAGTCGGTCGACTCGGGATGGAGGAGCTCGCCGCGGTCAACTGTAAGTATTCAGCATCTTTCTCAATCTGATACACATGCTAACATCTTCAGTGGCCACGATGACTGCCTCGATCACTTACTACGTCCCGGTTCAAGGCCTGGCAACCTGCCTCGACACCCTGTGCGCACAGGCCTATGGCTCTGGCCACAAGCATCTCGTTGGCCTCCAGGCGCAAAGAATGACCTGGGTTCTCTGGCTGATCATGATTCCCATCGCTATCGTTTGGTGGTTCTCGGAGCCTATCCTCGCCGCAGCCGTTGGTCCAGGTCGCACAACGGAATTGGCGGCCTTGTACATGCGTATCCTCATCGTGGGCATGCCTGGCGTCAGCGCCTTCGAAAGTGCAAAGAGGTTCGTACAGAGTCAAGGCTTGTTTCATGCTACAACTTATACGCTTCTCGTTGGAGCGCCTTTGAGCTTTTTGCAGAATTGGCTGTTTGTGTTCAAGTTTGGATGGGGCTTTCCTGGTGCCGCTATTGCCATGGCTGTTACCCATAACCTCCTCCCAATTCTTCTCATTTTGTACGTACGACTGTTTGAGGGGTATGAGTGCTGGAAGGGTTTCAGCCGCAAGGCGTTCACAAACTGGGGTGAGTCAAGTTTGAACTCGTCAAGACATCATTTCTGACTGCTGCAGGCCCGATGATCAAGTTAGCTTTGCCAGGAATGATCATGATCGAAGCCCAGTTCTCCGTATTGGAGATTCTTACCATCGCCGCAGGACGGTTTGGCACAGCGCAACTAGCAGCTCAAGGAGTCTTGGTGACCGTCACGTCCATGTCTTTCAATATTCCCTTCCCATTGGCTATCGCGACCTCGACTCGGGTTGCAAACCTCATTGGAGCCGATTTGAGCAAGGCTGCGCGAGTAACAGCCAAAGTGGTAAGTCTAGCCTCATTCTGGCCACGATACAGGCTGACTGGCTTGGTAGGCCATCTTTGCTGCGCTCATCGTCGGGAGCATCAACTTGACGATCTTCACGACTCTCCGAAGACAAATCCCCGCCGTCTTCACACAAGATGAGCAAGTCATCCACATCGCATCCAACGTCATTCTCGTCTGCGCCGTCATGCAAATCTTTGACGCGCTGGCAGCCGTCTCTCACGGGCTTCTTCGCGGAATCGGAAGACAATCCGTCGGATCCTATGCAAATCTCTTCGCATACTACGTAGTCGCCTTGCCAATCGCTCTCGGCACCAGCTTCGGGCTGGGTTGGGGATTAGCTGGGCTTTGGGTTGGTCTGACAGCCGGACTCGCTGTGTAAGTTGTACCCTCCTCTACTCGTCAGCGACTTATCACTGATCATTTTACAGGGTATCCGGTCTTGAGGCCATATATCTGTACATTACAGATTGGGAGGAAGCTGTGAAGCAAGCTGAGGCAAGAATGCGAACCGAGACGACTAGAAGACGATCTTCGCTGTCAGGCCTGTCACAGGAGAGAAACTAACATGGCTGTGACCGCATGATTTGTTGTTTCATTTCTAAATATTTTTCGCCGCGAGCCGGCCTTTCTCATTTCTTTTTGGTAGTGTTGCAGCGAAATGCATTGGCATCAGATTGAGTAACGAATCAAGCAAGAGTATTTTTTTTGAGTTCTTTTAGCGATTCAATTATTCCTATTTTTGCATGGTCTGATGTGCTTGTACGCTTTCCCAGTTCAATCCACAGTGTTAAGAATCTCACTAAGCGACGGGTGAGAGATCGCCATAGCGTAAAGCCTGTTGTTGTGTGGAGATCTTGGTCTGATCTAAATTTACTACTAACGCCGAGCAAGCAAACTCTTGGCCTGACCCTTTATGCATTAGCGAATGGCAAAGCGTCTGCCGTCAATAACTAAAATCGAATTAAAGAATTAGTCACTCTCTTGATTGATTCCTTATCTTCAGTTGTGAAGGAATCAAGCCAAATGTCGTCTGAATGTAGTTAGTGTCTCTAACAAGGCCTGTTTTGACGTTGCATGCATGCGGAGTCAATGATGTCAGATGAATGACGTATGCCGATCTCTTCAACTCAGGGTCCCTTGATCAAAAGAATGACGGTTGTATTTTGCAGCTATTGTGTTGTTATTGTGTTACCTTACCCCTCCATCATCCCCAATTTCCAGGGTCTAAACCTTACAAGATAGCATTATTCCCGATGGCGACCCAAACTATCAATCCACCAGTCGTTGACGGGTATCGTGATTCCGACGATGAGTTCAGCGCAGACGATCAAGAGTTCCACGTTGATGAACGATCGGGGCGGTCTTGGCCGACCAAGATTCTTCACAATGTTATTCAGCCTATTAAGCCAAAATTGGTAGACGTTGGGAAGGTTTCATCTGCTGATCCTACGCGATGTAAGCCGTCGAGAGGAGCAAGAAAGAGATGCGATGTTCAAGAGAACAAGATCGAAAATATCTGGACCTATGATATGACTCCAAAGTCTTCTGATGGAGAGAATAGATCCTATGCCAGGAGGATATTGTACTTTGCTGGAGGTGGATGGCAGGCACCCCCAAGTGGTCAGTAGACAACCGCTCCAAAAAGAATCTTCACTGACGACTTCAGGCCAGCATTGGACTTTCTGCGCAGAGATGATAAACCGCCTGCAGGATACGAGACTCACCCTCATCTCATATCCCCTGGCACCCAAAGACCCTGTTCAAGACTCATTCCCCGCTATCTGCAAGACTTATAATGTTCTCTTAAAGGAATCATCTGAGCTCGGTGAGAGAGTCATCGTTGCTGGAGATAGCTCCGGGGGCAACATCGCGCTATGCGTTGTGACCTGGACAATGAGGGATCAAGATTTGCACGCTATTCGACCTCCATCTGCCATTCTAGCCATCACAGCGACTACTGATCTGAGCCACAATCATCCCGATATCAAAGAGGTGGATAAGTTTGATCCTATCTTGAGTGAGTCTTCGATCAACGATACAGCTGGCGCATGGGCACCGGGTCACACGAACGTGGATCAGGACGGGACAGGCACGCCGCACACCGATAGAGATGAAACCCTGGACTGGTCCGTCAATGATCCTCGAGTATCCCCCATCCACGCCGACCTAAGCGTTTGTATCCGCAACAAAGTCAATATCAACGGGATAACAGCTTCCCACGATGTTCTTGGACCAGAGGCTGTTGAGTTTAGGGAGAGATGTCGAAAGGAAGGTGTTGATGGCGAGTGGCTGTCTTGGGGTGATCAAATGCATTGCTTTCCGTTGGCGTACAAGTATGGGTTGAAGGAGAGTAAGGAGGGACTTGAATGGATCATTGATGTTCTGAAGAAGTGCTAAGAGATACCCTGTACACAAATGAGGTAGAACAAAATGGAGTTAGCGGTGATTTGGAATTGTGTTTCAATGAGTAAGGGCCAGGTGATGCTAGTACTCATCACAAGGGGTAGAGGAGCCTAGCAGGTGTTGACTCATCAGAGTATTGACATGGCTAAAGAGCGATATTTCAACTTTGAAAGCAATTGAGTATAATTCAGATCGCTGTACTGATTGGTAAAGGATGACCTCTATCACAGTAATCGATATGGCCTTGGACGTCTCTGATACTAAGGCTAACAGTGCGGACATGATCAGATTCTCACAAGATGTAGTGGCTGCCACATCCCGAACAGATCTTCACATTCTTCAGTCATTTTCAATTCAAGTATCGAGAATTGAAATGCATGGTGATTCGTCCCGGTCGGAGCGCTGCCACTGGTATCCCAAAGCACTGCCTAGGTGAACAAGTGATTGTACCCCCTGATTCATGAAGGCAACAGGCATCAATCCAGTGAACACCGCTGCATGATATTGCACTGGTAGTCCAAATATGACCAGTGCGGATGAACTTAAAAGCCAGTTGACATCCCTCCTATTTTGTATCCCTCATCTCAAACTCTCAAGTCTCTTCTATCCCTATCATTCTCCTAGCACTCACTATTACAGTTCTACACTAACAAACTTAATAGTACACAGGTGAAACATCCTAAACATGCCTTATAAGGACCCCGAACCGTCTTACGAACCTTCCCCTGGCACCAAAATGCCTGGCATCCTATGCCCAAAGTGTACTACGACTGAAAAGGAGGTTTGGGTCATTCCTGGCCACTCCTGCCCCTACTGCGGCATGGTGGTAAGTGGATGGAACTTTTGGGTTCTCCCAACTAGACGCCGACGTTATATGTAGATCCGTATCTCTAAGAACTCAACTGTCTCGGCTTTCAACATGATCGAGCGATAGCTCGCATGTGTGGTCGTTCTGCGGCTTCCGCTCTTGGCGATGGGGTGGACGATTGGACTTTAGGGGAGCATCTGGAGTTGTTGGACCTGGACTGCGGAATTAGTATCGAGGTATCAGTGCCATGAATAGTCCCAGTACCAGGAGACAATTCATTAGGAGCAGGATTCGAACCCGCGAGCAAAAACGAAGAGTGGCCGAGGGAGGAAGGTTTTTAGGAGCGGTTTTTAGGTTCATAGGTTCATAGGTAGATACCACTCGACCACTCTTCGTTGAAGGGTATAAGGTGCCTTTGGTATATTTACTTTCCCCCTGGGCGCGCCCTTGTAGTAGCAGCACTCGTGTGCCCAACCTTGTGATTCCAAGCGCGACAGCACAGCGTGTGATATATGCGTTCCCACGAGGGTATCCGAAGTGGACAGTGAGATGACCAGAGATGGCCAGCTTGAGGGCGATTTAGCACGCTAAGACGTCTTATCGAAATATTAGACTGTTGTGCCTAGAATCTCGTCGAAGGATCGAGTCGTTTTTCAAAGAACAGCATTCACCTGAACGCTCACGCCAGTCATGCCCGCCTTAGTTTATATGAATCAAACCATTGAATTTGGTCTTCAATCTCCCTATGCGTCTCACATAATGAGATATGTGACACCTACGAATCTTAGATCCGTGCAACTACACCTTAATGGCAACAATCAGCTACGTAGTAACTCATCAGCTCTTCTGCCGCTTGTTTTGTTTTTGCTTCACATCTTCGATCTCTCCCATTTTTCACTGCTCCAGGTGAGATCAAACACTGGTAGGTGGCAGTATCCCAAATCCAGGTCCGCATGTATCTCTCCGTAAGTCGCGCCAATATTCGTCTTCTCACAGAATAGCATCTTAGCAGCGCGCTCAATTCCGCGAAACAACAAAATACTACAGTCCATATTGCGTAAGACTTATCTTTATCGACCTCTATCAAGGTTCTGTATCAATAGTTTTCATTGGCGTCAATTGCCTAAGCCCGCCACAAATCGTTGCACAGGGATGAAATTGCGACATTGGTAGCACGCAATTCGCCCCGCGTCTGAGAGCATATTCTCACCACGATAACGGGCTCGACAGGTATTTATGCCCGAAACAAGTAATTATTCACATCGCTACTTCTCCGGCTGACTATCTTGATTGGTTTGAAGATTTTTATGCATGAATTCAAAGACTTGAAACTGCAGGTCTGTGTGTCAACAGATTCGCCTTAGGCATCTGAATGGCCGCCAGTAGTGACAGAGGTACTGAGTGGTCTGCCTAATATCTGATATAATAGAGTAATTTTCAAACAATTCCAGATCTATGATCGGAATCTAGATCTGTGGTTCCCCGACGTCGGTCGTCGCATCAAAGTGTCGTCAAATCATGCAATACGCCAAGCAACCACTATCTCTCAATCTCACCCACGTCTAGTGTCACCGAGCCCGATAAAGAACGCGTCTAGCCTCTATAGATCCTTATTTCTGATTCTTGCTTGCGTTCGCATATGCTTTAAAGCGCCTGGTCCGTCACTCCAACCGTCCTGCATCATCCTCATCTGCACATCACAATGTCTGTCGCCAAACAAAAGAAGTGGTATCATATCCAGTGGTATTCTGATTCAGATACCCCGGAGGAACGCAAGTTTATTATCAAGCTTGATCTTCTTATTGTTCCGTATGCTGTGATAGCTTATTGGGTAAAGTACATTGATCAGTCCAACCTGAGTACGTGCCCAGCCATTATCCCATCGTTCTTCCAGCTTTCTAACTAACTTCTCATAGACAATGCATATGTTGCGGGTCTCAAAGAGGACCTTGGCTTCAAAGGCAATGAACTCGTTCAGCTGCAGACATTCTACATCATTGGCGCCGTCTTGGGCCAGATCCCTTTCTTCTTCCTTCTCACCTACGTCCCCATCCACTGGTTGATCCCTGGCTTGGACGTCTGCTGGGGAATCTTTACACTTCTTCAATACCGAGTCAACAGCTTTGCTGAGCTGGCAGCTTACAGATTTCTCGTGGGATGGTTTGAAGCAGCTTTCTTCCCGACTATGCACTACCTCTTTGGCTCATGGTACAGGGGCAACGAGATTGCTCGCCGTGGCGGCATCTTTTACGTCGGTCTATCTCTCGGAACACTTACTGCTGGTCTGATTCAAGCTGGTGCATCAGCTCGACTTGACGGTGTGAGGGGGTTGGAGGGTTGGCGCTGGATGTATATCATCTGCGCGCTGATCACCATCCCGGTTGGTATTTTAGGATACTTTGTCATCCCGGGAACACCTGATCAGCCCAACCGCCGCGTTTTGAACCAGCATGACATCGATGTTGGTGAGCAGCGACTCAAGCGAGCGGGTCACAGCAGTCACGGAAAGATGAAGCTAGGACACCTGAAGAAGGTCGTCCTGTCACCCCAATTCTGGGGTATCATTCTCGTCGATGTGTTATTCTGGAACGCTGGAACTCACAGTAGCTCTGGCTCGTTTCTTTTGTGGATTAAAAGTCTGAATCGCTATTCGAAGGCCAAGGTCAACGAGTTGGGTACCATCGCACCAGCCTTGGGAATTTTTTACACCCTTCTCGTTTGCTTTGCGTCAGATCTTGTGCTGGGACCTGCGTGGGCTATCACTGTCTCTACTGTCTGGAATGCTATTGGTCTTATTATTCTCACCATCTGGAACGTCCCAGAATCAGCCCTTTGGTTCGCATATTCGACCATATACGCCTCAGTCGCGTTGTCAAGTGTTCTCCACGGCTGGGTGAATACTCAACTTCGAGCATCGCCAGCTGAAAGATCGTTCACATTGGTCTTGATCAACGCCATTTCCCAGTCCACAACAGCTTGGACACCCCTGCTTGTTTTCCCGACTGTCGAAGGGCCTCGATTCCCCAAGGGTTACCCATTTGCGTTGGGATGTGCCATCGGCCTCCTCATTGCGACGCATGCCCTCCACCTATGGCTAAAGCACCGAGAGTAAGTGGACATGATCTTCGTTATAAGAAGGTTGACTAACAATTTATAGTCCCCAAGCTGAAGCGCCCACTCAGTTTCTTTCAGAGGAAACTGGCGATATCTCTTCCGATACTGGATCTAAGACTGCCAAATCCACAACTGCGTCCGTTAACTAAAGAATCGTGTATTTGTTGAAGAAATGCTATCCTGGGGGGGAATATGTTTGGGATGCTGGGTATCAAGGTATTGAAGGGAATAAGAGGTCGGGGGCAAAAAAACGTGTTATATGGTAAACATGACCGTGGAAAAGAACAATGAAGTTCTTTAAAATGTCAAGAAAATGTCAAGAAATATCAATGGCATAATAATCAAGGACAATCCGTCGTTTTACTTGCCAAGTGCCGTGATTCTGCTGATTGAATGCTCCTCTACTTGGTAGGCAATACAGGTGACCCATGACTCGTGATGGTCGCCCCGTCGCACCCCAAAACAGGGACTGAAGGTTCACTAACGACATTGGGGAAGCCGCTGAAACCCCCTGCACAGCATCAACTACCAGTGTAAACCCCGATCGCGGGTTTATCGCGAGGAAATGCAATCTTGATGATGAACAGGAATGCGATTATGAGATGCTTATCGCAACTCAGACTTTCGGAGCATCGAGAGTTTGTCAATGTTTTTCGGATCCATATCATTCGTTGATGGTTTGTTTTCTATGCTGAAGCAGCCAACGGAGTTATTCCCGAAATCTTGTCTGTGACGCTTCACCAAAATCGGGTTCGGCCGAGGGTTACTCATTCGGCCGTTAGGAAGAATGATGTCTCACGGCCACGAAGAAATTTGAACACTGATGCTCGCCCTCCCATGTATTATTGAACAATTCTTTCGATATCCTCATCCGGAAACTCCGCAGCTATCATTCCGCTGGTCTGGTCAGGCAAACCGTGCTGTTACAATGCCGCGGAATTATCCCCGAGACAATCCCAGCCATCAGCAAAAACTTGATCAGCCAAGCTCCCTGCTTTTATTCCCAGCTGAACCAAGAAACGATGTCATAGCGGCATTGCCCGGCACATCGGCAAACAATTTTCTCTTAGGCGCTTCCAAAGAATGAACTCCACTGGTCAACCATCTGCTAACGGTCACTTAACCTGTAGAGGTACCCCTCAGGGAGCAACAAAGTTTAAAGCTTGAGAAGAGGGTGCCAAAATAAACTTGATGAAGAATCCCCTAAGCTTCGACCAAGTTACTTAAATATTTTCGTCGTCGATTTTCTTGCCTCCCCTCGATACCCCAATTCGGAGAACGGCAGAGGAAAAGCGGACACTCCGCAGATGCAAGCATGTCCATTGCATCAGCAGATCACACGACAGATGCGAAAGTGACTCGATGTCAATACTATGAAGCTCTAACGTAAGATGAAAAGCATCGGAACCGCATGCCGATGTTTGTTTAAACTGCTGCCTGCTGCTAGAAGATCCGATAGAACGTGGTGATACCACTCAACTCCAGGAAATCTCCGCTCAGGCCCAGTAAAATCTCAGAATGAGGACTGTTAATTGGAGCGCATAAAAAACATGGGGGAGTCTAAAATGTCTCCACCACCTCCAATTCTTAACCTGGGGCAAGAAATGTTGATGACACTGCTTTTTGAGATGCGAGAGCACCAATAACGTTAAAGATCAGTAACAGGAAGAAAGTACGATGAGTAAGTATAGAGTCTTAAAGAAGACGAGATGAAGCAGATTTATTTGGGTTCAAGAGAAAGCAGAATGAGTGATCTGCCTGGTATCTGGTATCACATTGAGATCTTGACCAATTTTTGATCAGAGCCTCACGAAAACGACTTGACCAACGGCCATGTTTCCGCCCCTCGCCCAAAGTAACCACGCTAATTAAAACGCATTGTTAATGAGCAAATACGGTTATCCGATGTGGATCTCACGGCTGATCCTCCACACAACCAACCAGTCACTTGCAGCAAGTATAAATGCAACATCTGCCCACGAGATCATCGTCAGATTCTCAACATCCAAGCTCAATGCCAAATAGCAATCATGGAGCGCCTTCCAGGTTTCAATGTTGCCAATCACTTTGAGAAGCGTCAGCTTCTCATCGCTATTAATTGTGTTGCTGCTCTGTCCATCTTCTTCTTTGGGTATGACCTCATCAGTTGTTTCAACTTCAATGCTAACAATCTCAGCTACGACCAGGGAATGATGGGGGGTGTTAACAACTCTAAACACTATATCGACTTGATGGGATTTGGCTACGTTGACGAAAAGACCGGCGAACCTGTCATCACCGATAGTCTCCTCCAAGGCGGTATCGTCTCAGTGTACTACCTCGGGACTCTCTTTGGCTGTCTCTTCGGAGGCTGGGTAGGAGACAAAGTCGGCCGTATCAAGACTATCGCCATTGGTGCGGCCTGGGCTATCGTTGGTGCCGCATTGCAGTGTTCAGCGCAGAACCATGACTGGATGATTTGTTCTCGTGCAGTCAATGGCATAGGTAATGCAACTCTACCGAGATGGAAGACCCAATTCGCAAAGCATTACTGATAGCAGGGTCTAGGAACCGGTATCCTCAACGCCATCGTCCCAGTTTGGGCTACCGAGACAGCTGAACATACTTCCAGAGGCCAATTCATTGCAATCGAGTTCACCCTCAACATCTTCGGCGTGGTAGTGGCCTATTGGCTGGAGTTTGGCCTCTCATATATTGACAACAATAATTCAGAATTCGGCTGGCGTTTCCCCATCGCCTTCCAGATTTTGCCTCTCCTTGTACTGCTAGGCTGCGTCTGGTTCTTCCCCGAGTCCCCTCGCTGGCTCGTCAAGGTTGGCCGAGACGATGAAGCCCAGTATGTCCTTCGTCGTCTGCGAGGCTCGAGTGAGGCGGATCTTTCACGCGCTCATGCTGAGTACACCGATATCAAGAACATCGTTCAGCTTGAAAACAAGGAGTCTTCCAAGAATTCTTATCTGCACATGTTCTTCGGTATTGGATCAGGCGAACTCCATACTGGTCGACGTGTTCAGCTGGTTATCTGGGTACGTCCACAAATCACTATCATATGACACAGCTAACAGGAACAGCTCCAAATCATTCAAGAATGGGTCGGCATTGCTGGCGTAACAGTGTACGCCCCTACAATTTTCAGGATAGCCGGGTTCGACACACGCAAATCCCAATGGATCAGTGGCCTCAACAACATCTTCTACATGTTCGCCACGCTCATCTGCGTCTACACCCTCGATCGTATTGGCAGAAGATGGACTCTTTACTGGGGTGCCGTCGGCCAAGGCATAGCAATGTTCCTCGCCGCGGGATTCTCCAAACTTGGTCAAGAGGCACGAAATGCCGGTGATCTTGACAAAGCTAGCTCATACGGTGCCGCGGCGGCTTCATTCGTCTTTATCTTTACTTCGGTCTTTGGCGCTACTTGGCTAACCGTTCCTTGGCTCTACCCCGCCGAGATTTTTCCTCTGCAAGTTCGAGCCAAGGGCAATGCCTTCGGTGTTTTTGGCTGGTCGATTGGCAACGGATGGTTGACCCTTCTATGTCCCGTCATGTTTTCAGCTATTGGCGAGAACACGCTCCACATATTTGGAGCCTGCAACATTATCGCGATTCCTATGGTCTGGGCCTTGTATCCCGAGAGTAACCAGCGCACTCTCGAAGAGATGGATCTGCTGTTTGCGGCTGATACACCTTGGGTCTGGGACGCCGAGAAGAAGTTCAAGGAGTTGAAGGAGAGGCAGCCTGGACTTGTTACTGCTTCTACCCACAACAGGGATGTTATGGATGTTGAACCTGGTGTTAAGGCTGGCTCTGGAGATGAGGTGAACATGAGTGCATGAAGAGTGCGCTGCATGACGGATTACTCTAGTTAGGTCTTGTAAGCTAAAGCTGCTATTGCAGTTAATTTAATCACTAACCAACATTCAGAAGAGGGCAACTAAATAGAAATGTTCAAGACAATGTCCATGTATTCGAGCAATGGAGGTACCAACAACAGTTTTCCCACAACTCTCAAAGTCATTTGTTCTATTTTGCGTCAGCCTTTCAACCAATAAGATTCAGCCCCGTTGGCTCAGTGGTAAAGCGTATCACTAGTAACTCAACACGAAATGATAAGATCACTGGTTCGATTCCAGTACGGGGCAATTGGTTTATCTTTTGCACATTTATTTAATTCTTATTTTTGTGGGCGCGGTGATTTTGGTGGTTCTTAGGCTCCTACTCTTTTTACCTTGCTTACTTGTATTTCTTTGTGCAACCCAGTTTCCTTTTGCAGTAGGCATGGAATTATCATGTTTCCATCTTCTACCTCGATACTCGCACTTCTTTTGCGTGTCAGGACTCTCACATCAACCCAGCGTCTACAGTTCAGGCGGTTGCTTGAATTGCATCAGGTCAATCCCAAAACTGGTCCCAGGTCCCTTCATGTATTTGATCCCCCGACACCACTCAAGTTCCCTCTTCATACCCCGACCAGCAAAGTATCCCAGGAGAGTGGCTTGAGCATTGCATGTTATTTGCGGACCAAATGTGCCATTCTCACTTCGATAGCAATACTCAATACTTTGGCATAGCATACGCGCAATATGGTCAGCGTCTGTTTGACTCGGTGAGACCTTCTCTTTATCGCCATCGAGGGATTCGCCAACCGGTGATGAGGCATCCGAGCTTCCAAGTTTTCCACGGAGAAGCAAGATAGTTTCAAGTATGTCCAAGATGATGCCGGAGCAGAGGATCCACGGACTAGCCCCCTCCACCGACGAGAAAATGAGAGAGAACGGAAAAAGCTTCTCTGGAAATCCATCGTCTGCTGGATTACTCGCTCTGGAGGGTACAGACCAAAACAGCGGCGTTTGGCTGCGGGCTGCAATGTTGTGATGTACAAGGGCTCGCCAATTCTCAAGAAGATAGAACTTCTCAGTCAGAATATCGACGTATCTTGACACTTTTTCACGATCTGCCTCGTCACTTGAAGCAATTGTATAAGCTTCGGCCATGACTGAGGGGATGTCAATGGTCATGTCGAGCAGTGCACCGAAGGACTCTGGTGCAACCCACGGGCCAATATGCTTTCGCCAAAGATTTGGTTCAAGATTGAGAGGCTTCTTCTGGGATAGGGCTTGGATGACCTGGGATAATCAGTATATACTCCGGGGTTGCTCAGGGAGCTGGCCTTACACATATCACGCAAAGGCGCCGACACAAGTCGTTCCAGCTTGAAGTGTTGGTGTCAGGTACAACTCGGTGACGAAGGATCTCGGATACGCCTTGGGCATGTGCGCTCCAGCTCGTGCTTGCGTGGAACAGGAAGAGCTGGTTAAAGTCAGTGAGACTCTGCAATATGTCAAGAATCTTTGACTCACCTCACACGTGGAAAGAATAACAATAGCTGCAAGGCTCTCGTCATTGTTACCGATGCACGGACAGTCAAGAACATGAATAACTTTGGATAATGCATGGTTGTATAGCTCAATGGCCTCGTCGTAAGAGACCCCGGTTTCACCAGACAACCTAATCTGAATCGCAACAAATGCTACGAGTGAGTGGTCCAGGGCCTCGCTGGGGTCTTCCATATTACACACGGCCTTGAGCCATGACGACGGTGTTGAACTGTGATCTTCTTCGCTCGTGATATACCGTCCTTGAGGGAAATAAATGGTAACAGCAATAGAAAGCGCTTGTGATCGAAAAGTCGGCACATCGTATGCTTCTTTCGAGTTCACTTGGCAACGCATCTGTTGTAGCAAACTCAACCAGTTGGTCTGCTGTTGCGACTGTATGACTGAGAGGGCGGAGACATTGGGCTGCGTCGGAGTCCGATGGACCCATAGGGTAGGTTGATTACGGATTCCACGACAGATGATGCCGGCCTTGGTGCAACGCTGACACCGAGGCGACGTCAGGTCGCACTGAAGACTATTTAGTGGTGAATAATTGTTAGGAGGGGAGCGAGTCAGACCTTGATGCGACGTCGTTTGCAGTCAGCACATGCCTTGGATCTGGAAACACCAACCATGCTTATCAACAAATCTAAACAAAAAATATGGTCTCAAAGTTTTCGGTCAAGGGATACGCTAGACTATATGTAGTACCATACCTCGAGAGCCTCGACAGGGATATCTCTTACAGCAATTACGTATAACGTGGTTTGAAGGGGAATGTTTAAGGGACTGAAAGAGAAGACAGCGGAGATATGTCAGCTCGCGTTTTAGCGGGTATCCAAGGGTTAGAAGCCGAGAATCTAAACTGTATTCGGCATCATCCTTCGAGATAACCGACAGGGATCAAAGCTTAGCGTTGAGGCCGAACATTCTTCCATGAAGCTATCCTTAATTGGGAACCATCTCGCGAGAATTGACCAAGGGTCGAATGTGTAAGGTAACGAGGATGATGTAGATCATTCTGAATTGAAACGTCTATAATAGTATCCGATCTTAGCATGAAAATATTTCTTCGCATCAAATTCACTCTTCTATCACCTAGAACACCTCATACTTGGCCTTCAGCCCCCAAAACGCAGCAATGGCCGCCTCAGAACCAAGCCATCATCAGTCCCTCTCTTCCCCCGCCTCTGATGACGACCGCCCATCCCAAATCGAGCAGTATAGCGAGAAAGCCCCCTCGCAGCAAGAAGGGACCTCAGCACCAGACTTTGGTCCTCCGCCTGATGGAGGGTTACAAGCTTGGCTTGTTGTGACTGGTGGCTTTTTCGCTGTGTTTGCCAGTTTCGGTTGGATTAACTGTACGTGACTGTCATCTTAATTGATGGTGGCGGGGAGCTAACAAAGGATTAGGTATCGGCATATTCCAAGATTACTATGAGCAGAATCAACTCAAATCGTACTCGTCTAGCGATGTAGCTTGGATATCGTCCATTGAGTCATTCATGCTATTTTTCTGGGTGCGTCTGACAGCTGCTCATCCTCAATTCCCACTAACGATCAGCAGGGCCCGGTAGTTGGCTACATGACAGATAACTACGGCCCTCGTATTCCCATTCTCATCGGCTCGTTCCTCCACGTCTTCGGTCTGATGATGACATCCTTATCGAAGAAGTATTATCAGATAATTCTATCTCAAAGTATCTGCAGTGCATTGGGCTGTTCATTCCTCTTCTACGCGCGTAAGCATCATTCTCCGAGCTCAGAGAACAGAACTGACGATATCTAGCCATCGCAGCTGCTGGAACATGGTTCAAGCGCCACCGCGCTATCGCCTTCGGAATCATTACTGCTGGATCCAGTCTCGGCGGCGTCGTCCTTCCAATCATGGTAAACAAACTTGTTGTGCGAGTTGGGTTCGGTTGGGCGATGCGGTCAGTTGCATTTCTCTTCCTGGGACTTCTGGTCATCGCCAACGTCACTATCAAATCGAGACTGCCACCGCCCCGAAGAAAGTTTGACATCAAAGACTTCATCACGCCGTTCAAGGAGATGCCATTCCTACTTTTGACCGTGGCGGGATTCATGCTGTATCTCGGTTCCTTCTTGCCGTTCAACTTTATCATTGTCCAAGCGAAGGAACTCGGCGTGTCGGATAGTCTGGCTCAATACTTGGTTTCCATCGTCAACGCTTCTTCGTAAGTAATTCTACCACTGAGCTTCTGAACTTCTGCTAACAGACGCGCAGCACCTTTGGCCGTCTTGTTCCCGCATATTTTGGCGATCGCATCGGCGTCTTCAACGTCATGATCCCTTTGACCCTACTCGGAGGCATCTTTACTCTGACAGTATGGCTCACTGCACACTCCACAGCTTCGGTCATTGCATATGCAGCCCTATACGGGTTTGCGTCTGGCTGCACCTTATCTATCGTACCAGCCATGGTTGCTAGTTTCTCAGATGTTCGCAGCATAGGAACTCGCAGTGGCGCGCTCTACGGCGTTTCTGCAATTGGTGTCCTTATTGGAAGCCCAGTCGCCGGGGCGATTGTCAGCGCAGAGGATGGCAATTTCTCTGGATTGATCATCTTTTGTGGTGTTACGATTCTGGCGGGGGCTGTGTTTGCTATCCTGTCGAGACAGGCGTTGACTGGGGGCCAATGGCTGAAGAAGGTTTAGTATACATCAGATATGCATTCATCGCCTTCTTGTAAGGTAGTTGAACTCTTGGGTGTTACGGCAGAGAGAGCGAAGACGGATAGATTGTATAATTGTAGTTCAAAATAGACGAGGACTGGAGTAAATAGCATCAACAAGAAACTTTCGCCAGCGCATTTGAGTTTGCTGTGCCCTGTCCATGAGACTTCCTCATAATGTTTACTATTTGTTCACAACCTTGCTTTTCATGCCCCTCAACTAGTTAACCACCGCCCTCTTATCAATTATCCATGGACTTGACCACCACCGCAGCCGAACCAGCCCACAAAGGGATCCTCAGAGACGATACGATCATGCTTCGCTGGATGTTTGGCTATTCTCACGATGCGAAATTACTTAATGGCGCGAGCTGGCCCGATATACCTCTGACATCTGTCCCACGTGGGTTTGATTCAGATATCAAGGACCTAGGATTTCTCAGCATTGATGTTGATCATTTCAGAGTGGAAAGTGGTGTAATACAACGAGTTGAGGTTGGTGTGTCTTTACTAAAAGCACAATCTCTGTAACTCTTGCACGGCAAATCTACGCAGGGTGGCAACTTGGCATCATGTCTTATAAAATCTCATCATTGGGTGTTTGGCTCGAAGAAAGCATTCCATGGAAGATCGCAACACTTCCTATTTGGAAATGCAAGGTCGATCAAGATAACTGATCTGGGACTGGAGCTTGAACGGTTCACGCGGAGGCCATACGTTCTTGTAGTCCATGGGTAGGCAGGAGTTTTCAATCCTAGAACGGCTGAACATAAAGCTCGAGCCAGTCTTCATCCTCGACACTGTCAAGGCCGCTCAATTTCCACTACAGCTGTGGTACAGATACAATCTAAAGCAGCTGCTGGATGAGTTTCAGATACCCTACTCACACCTTCACATAGCCGGGAACGATGCACATCTCACGCTCCGAGTCCTCCTCATGATAGCCGTCAGAGACGCTGAGATCCACCTGTCAGGGAAGCGTCTGCCTGACTGGGTTCCGATCTTCAAAGCTGTTGCTCAGTCTCCGTTGCCCCCGAGACCCCCGACCAAGCGAGAGATAGCGGCCATGGCTGAAGCTGAAGCTGAGCAGCAGACGGCGGCCGAGGGAGGAGAACCGTAGCGTTGGATTATCTTGAGCGTCTTTACCCACAAAACCACTCAAACTTGTTTAAGCCTTACCGACCGAAGCCAAGATTGCGCCGTTGCGTACAAGGCTCTTGGATGGATGCTGAACGAAGATAGTCTGAATTCTTTTCATCGCAGGCTTTATACAGTGTAGTCAGAATTCAAGGAGGTCCTACAAGAGAAGCCTGATGCAAAAAATGCATTAAAATACTATTTAAATGGATGCCATTTCTATGTACTCCAACCTTTTATCGTGTCCTTTAAGCGCCGTTGAAATATGCATGTGATATTCATTGTTCAATTTGGTGGTCACTTCGGCAACTTTTTCCGTCCCCTATTTCATTAATGCTTGGAAAGCTTTTAGTCTCTGTCGTTCAGGAGAGGTTCCCCTTCAATGCCCTCGTCTTGAGTTTCGTCCTGACCCTCATGCTTCTCAATCAATGTGCTTCCCGGAGGCGGAAAGTTGGAAAATAAGAGAACCCCCATGGCCAATAAAGCAATAGCCTGGCACCTGATTAGTTGCATTCGCCGAATTCTTGTACATTCGTAACTCACCGCGTTGCAGAAGAAAGTGGCATATGCCTTGCCAACCTCGGCCAAACTGGCAAAGATGAAGCCAAACAAGCCCTGTGTAGCAAGTCGCGCTACGTTCTCAACCAAGGTAACGGCATTGAGAGCATCAGCGCGTTGCGAGTCTGGGCACATCTGAGTAATGACACCTTTTGCTGCTGGAGCAGATCCGGAACCGAATGGGAGAAGAAAGGCAGCTGTTCTGTTAGAATTGATGCTTAGCAGGGTAATGCAAAAACTTACCAAGATAAATATGCCACGGCTTGGTCGCAAAGGCAGCAACTGTAGTAAGCAGGCCATCCACTAACAAGCTCCATCTTAGGAAGACAAGGTCAAAGAGACATCCCTCATCCTCTTTGCTGCGGCTGACTGCCTCGTACGGCTCATGATCAGCCTGCTCTCCCAATGTGGCATCAAACTCTCCAGCTTCCGTTGGAATATGCCCCGGTTCCGCCTCATCCTCACTGTTTGGTTCGGATCTGACAACGCGACCTCGTCCCCAGGCGATGATCCTTGGGAACAGTAGAATCAGGAAGAAGCTCCTCATAAATGCAAACTCCGACATGAGCCAACCATTGTCTCCTTGGCTAAAGTTGAACGCCGCTGTTGCGTACATCTGAATGAGAAGAGGGGCATAGCCTGTGGCGAGAACGGAAACGAATATGCCGCTGCAGAGGAAGATGACGCCGAGATGCTTCTTGACTCTTCCATCAGCGAGGCGTAATTTCTGCGGTGTGAGGATTTTGAGCGGTGCCAGAAAGCCGGAGACGCCCTTTTGACCATTCTTTCCTCCGTTGGACATTGAATCGGGTGAGATGTATGGTAAGGCGCACCACACGTAGATAGCCGCGAGGATGAAGGATATGAAGGCTACGTCGAAGGGAGCCCGGATATCGATCGCGTCACCGATCATACCTCCACTCAAATAACCAATCGCCTGGCCTAGCATAATGACGCCTTGTAGCTGCCCAAATACTGCTGTTCGTCTGATAGGTTCCACGACTTCTCCAGCAATGACGTTAACAACAAGACTGGAGTCAAAGTTAGCAGTTGAGAAGCGTGGGCTTGTGGTAGACTTACATGTAACCAGCTGGCCCTCCTAGAATTGTGATCAATTGAGTCGCTTGAATGATCATCATGCCCTTTTCCCCACCTGCCACGACTCCCAAGATTTGTGTGACCACGCGAGCTGCCGGGATGAGAATCTGACACAAAAGTGCCGCTCGGGGGCCGAACTTTTTCGATGTCCAGCCAGCAACGAAAAGGTTCAGCGTCCCTTCGAAGAATCAGCATCTCATGGGGCATTTGAGTTGAAATTGACTTGACTTACCGCAAAAGGTAGTAGACATGCCAAGGATACTGTATTGGGTTGCCGTTCCAGCCGCAATCTCGTCCCGACTGCACCTATCGCCGGGACCATCATACGGAGGATGCGTTTCATAGAACGAATCACATGTCATCAAATGAAACACATAAAATAATCTATAAATCGTTAGGTTTATCACTGGTCAATTGAGAAAAGGTACTCACGGAACTTGGGTAAAACTGAACGATAACGTGATGAGAAACCCCGCAAGCAAAATCCGATTCTCGACACTGAAAGCTCTCGATAACCAATTTCTCACTCGTCCTTTACCTTCCCCCTTTTGGGGGAGAAGTGGTGTTGTCTCGTCAGTCGCCATTTCAGAGTAAAAATACAAGGCCAAGTTCAAAAGAATGAAGCGAGAAAATCTTTGATGATAAATACAATTGCGACATCGCTATCTATCATTCGGTGGGAGGGGCGGTACAGTATGGATCTCTTTCTTGATGAGGAATAGCGTGATTAATCGACCGGAATTACTCGGCTATAGCTGTTCTCGAAGCGACGCTATCTGTTGAATGGTGCAGGCCTATCGTATCAAATTGCCTGATGTGACCTTGAAGGGGCCTCGTCACTTTTGGCCTTGTGGTATCCTCGACAATACTTAAGTATCTACCATTGCTACCGTAGATGATAAGCTTTTGATTGGCCAAGCACGTGACTCATAGCTTGTCCTCACATTTATTTTCATCTTTACGATAGCATTCCTTCATAATCAAATGAAATAGAGCAAGTCCAAACCAACTCTCAATTTCATGCCTTTTCCTAATCTCACATACGAAACGATATGACTCGCTGAGAAGTCACAAGGTTTTAGTGTCCCCTTAGCTTTCACTCGTCAAAAGATGCTAGATAGAGCAGAGGTTTTATCCAAGTAAAGATACATTGAGACATAAGCGAATATGTAAGTACTTAACCATGAACCTAATCTCTGGAGTATTCTATTCAACGACCTCTTTTTACATCCCAATAGGGTCAGGTACATGACCCCAGCTGCTCTCACTCCTCTCCAAGGTATTATTCTTAACCTTTATAGTCGCCAGGGTGCACTCGGTGAAGAACTCCTTGACCACCATGAGCCCTGTTTCTGACTCTCCAAGCTTTGGACATGCGGCTAAAAGACCCTCAATCTCTTCTTTGGTAGGTATATCATGCAGCTGTACCTGGAGATTCTGAAGGTTCTTTGCCCTATGGAGGTGTTGAAAAATATCCATCCCGAAACTCCAAAGGTTGAATTCTTCATCTATGATGAAGGTTTTAAGAGTCGCAGAGTGCGCGATCAAGATGTCGATGACGGCCTTACTGACGTTTTCTGAATTCGCCAGTGGGTCGTGTTTGAACATCGTCTCTCCAGTAAGCCATTCGAATGTTTTGAGACGTGGAGCGTCCTGCTGAGCAATAGCTTGGATATCTGAAAGAGGAAATCTCGATTGCGAACCCAAAATAAGCTCTTCCAATGCTGTAAGATGGGGCAGCAGGTGCGAGAGGATGCCATCGTCAAGATTGTCCGGTTGGAAGCAGTTGATATAAAGAGACCGCAATGACTTCCCCCATGCTTTGCACCCCATCTCTAAGTCTTGCACAGAGGCCACATCAACTTCGTTTATGTTCAGTTTCTCTAAACTGGGAGCACGGCGAGATAGAACCTGAAAGAAATTTCCTCCCCAATGAAACCATTCCATATCAAGAGTGAAAGACCTGAGATTCCTGTAATCGTAGCGAAAGATTTCCCTCGTAGTTTCGAGTGAACCACCTACTTCCAAGTGACGAAGCTGCTCAGCAAACCTTTCGTAGAGCCGTGAACGCTTTGGCCTTTGCTGTTGAGCCTCACGAGTGGGCAAGCGGAAGCAAGTCTCAAACTTGAACTCGGTAACCTTGGGACAAGCAGCAAGAAGCTTGCCCATTTCTTTACCAAAGCTTTGGGGATCCGAATCTCGCCAAACCAGTTCAAGGTGAGTCAGGTTGGTGCAGAGCATAAGAGTTTCTCGCCATGCTTGGTGCTGATGATAGCGTGGACAAAAATCGAATCTCATTGACCGGATAGCATTGGATCTGCGGGGCTCAACGGCCAGAGCGAAGCAAAGCAGCCATTGTGGTTCAATCTCGGTCGATAGTCGCTTGGATCGCACGTTTGTATACAGGTGTTTTTCGCAAATGGTTTGGAAGATTCGGCAGGTAGACGCCAAAGACTTTAAAGTATTGGCGCGAACTTCCATCTCCTCTGGGGACTTTTCGTACCTATCGTTGATGATGCACTTGATGACTCTGGTATAGATCTCTGTAGGTAGCCGAGACAACATATACGCTTCTGAGTCAACAGGACATTTCAGTGCCCTGGTCCTGATCGCCCGTTCCTGGAGAAAAGATTGACATGGTCCAGCGAGACCAAGCTTGCGACATATGTTGATAGCTGCCAGGGCGCGTCTCTGCGCGTCTCCGTCAGTACTTTTTTGTTCGGAAATGGTGTAAAGGTTGTTCGTGAGTTCCATGAGCCTCTTCGCGACAGGCTCTTCCGAGGTACCAGAAAGAATATCGGTGGTGGCCATCTTGTCCTGGAGTTGTCGTTGTACGTGAATAATTTGCAAGTTGAAATGGGATTTGTTTGCGGTGGTCAGTAGAGACGATATTTGTAGACTTCCGTACTCTATCGAGTCATATTTTAGGTTTATTCACGCATTAATGGTATTGGACTGGTTGAATGACTTTCTAATATTGAAGGTATAAATTCGTACTTGAGATTTACTTCTAGAGGTCATCGGGACGCTTTCCAATGACCATCAACAATGGTGAAGAATTCCGGACGACATTTCTGTAACCTAAAATAGAATTACTTACCAAGGTGCTTCCAATATGAAAGTTTAAGAGCCTGATGAAAAGTATAAGGCTAATTTCCATGACACGCCTTTGGAGATCTTGGTAACTTCATATAGCTACGAATCTTAAACCTTATCTTCATGCCCTAGCACTGCCACTTCACAATTGAAACAATTCTCTCATTTCAGCCACATCTTCTTAGTCAACTATCATGGCGTAGGCTGTCGAAAAACTCACAGGGTGATCTGTCTTTGCTTGCGTGAGGTTCCTGCATATGACGTGCCCGAACCCCACATCCCGACATGTTGCGCCATATAGACTCTACTGGGGTTGTGATGACTGAACAGTCAGAACAGGACTGTATTCGTCATCTGTAGTAAATATTGCAATTACTAAACCTGACTAATACCTATCAATCTCTCGGCTCCCACCTCACCGCCATCCTCCGGTAACGGCTCGTCGGGATACGGTGTTCTACGGGGTAATCGCACAATTTGGCATTACAAACGCGCGATTAATGGACCGTATTGTATATATGGACGGCTTTACCATCTTCATTGATAAAATAGATATACCATAATAGATCACTTGTTCACTACTCAAACCTTTCACCCCGCACTACCAATTCACGCCCTTAAAATGCCTACCTCTCTCTACGACCTCATCATCCCCACCTTCATCAAGGGTCTCCAAACCTTTGACCACGTCCTCACAAAGGCTGAGCAGTACGCCAAGGAAAAGGGCCTCAACGCCGATGAAGTCTTCCCCCAAGCCAGACTCGTTGACGATCAACTTCCCCTCGTTTTCCAAGTGCAGAATGCCACCAAGGCTGTTCAGGTCACCATTGGCCGTCTAACAGGCGTTGAGCCCACATTCTTCGAAGACAATGAAAAGACCATTGCCGATCTGCATGCCCGAATCCAAAAGGCTCTTGAGGCCGCGAAGGGTGTCAAGCCTGAGGATGTCAACTCCAGAGAAGATGTCAAGGTGGAGCTGTAAGTTCTGCCTCAAAAGTATATCCTGAGACCATTTACTAACAAATCAAAGCCCCCGGCCTGACAAGACCCTTCACCTGACCGTCAAGGAGGCTACACTCTACCATGGCCAAACAAACTTCTTCTTCCATATAGTTACTGGTTACTCTATCCTTCGTGCAAAGGGAGTGCCTATTGGAAAGGGCGATTACCTTGGAAACTTTCTTGCCCAGTAAGTGGAGCATATAAAACCTAGAATAGACAAACGAGCAAATGACTTTCCACATGGTACTCTTATCTTCAGTAAGGTTCTAAATATCGTGAACAGTGACACTTATAGTTCTCATTCAAAACTGTGATCATCGGAATGTCATGGCTCTATATGATGAAGACTCGACAAACCGTCTTTGGTTGATCTGCCTGAAGTCCTAAGTATTTAGACTTGCGCAGCCAATAGCCAGCCTCTCGATAGTTCAAGACTTAGAGCCCTTCAAAACACCCAAGACGATTCCATTTGACATTGCCATGTACTGTAGCATAATCCTTGTGGCCACAGATAGCGCCAAAAACACAAACCCGCGCCTCCAGGTGCCTCCGGACTTCTATTACGCTATGAAGGGTCATGATTAAAGATGGATTAAACAATACCGCAATCCTTAAATAGAGCTTTATTTCTTCAGCTTAATTTCCCCATGCGCCCCTCCTCGGGAACAAACCCATTCCTGCTCCGAAGCAGAACCTGACGGCCAGGCCAGAAACATTTCTGCTCTGTTTGCCGGCCTTCTTGCAGCCAGAATGAAGCTTATACCAGTATTAACGGCCATGTCTGGCCTCACAGCATCGTCGTTTGCTTTCTCTAATCATGAACGCAGTGCAAAGTCAACAATGGAAAAGGTATTCGCTGCCATTGGTGAAGAGGGGCTCTCGAGACTGCACAAAGTAACTTACGAATGTCAAAGGTGAATGAATGCCATCTTCAATACATTCTAATCACGCTAACAGGGCCAGAATATACCGCTCTCGCAGCCTTATGCAAAGTTACAACCTCATGCGCGCAGATGTCTCAGCAGCAACATCGGGAACGCAAAATATCTCGTACGAGATGAAGTGGCCAGTTCTTCGGCAGCGCATTGATCGACATATACAACCGTCCCGTGAGTAAGATATGGAAATCAGTGATTATGGCTGACAGATCAGACGCTTGGGGATGGGCCTCTCCTCAGTTGGAGCCTATGGAGTTCTCTCTCGTAGTCCAGGCTGGAGACGACGACTTCGCTTGCTTCATCAAGGGGAACAACGAAGTCTTCCTCCCTCGGAACTCTACATCTGACTGCATAGATCGTATGGTTATTTCTTTAATCTCACTGAGATGCTTGCTAACCTGAATAGCTGCATTGACTCGTAAATTTGTCACTGAGGCCCTTATGATGTCTCCTGGTCTTGTTAAAAGGGCAAGTAAAATCGAGAGTAAATGATTCAAGAATCATGCTGACATACCAAGATTCAAAATTCGGGAAGTTCCGAAGAGCGCGAGGTAGATATCAACGGCATTACGTTTCCTGCTGGTAAGTCATGGGGATCATTCCCAAGAACTTCACTAAAAAGACGCAGTGTATAGCCATCTCGATGAGCTTCTCCTCATCGTCGATCCGGAGACATATCTACCGTATATCGTCCGCTCAGAAGAACAACACCCTGTCTATGGAAACGCTACAAAGGATGTCTACCTTTCAAACTACAAAGACATTCAGGGCATAAAATTTCCCCACGCTATTCAGACTATCTACAATTCATCTAGCCAGCGCCTCAGCGTGGTTCTCGAAGATTTCGTCATTGACAAAATCATCCCTACAGCGGAATTCCCGAAAGGATTCTTCAACCCTGTTCCTGAAGGTCAGAACAGAACCATACAAAAGAAGACTCCTGGTGTTCCAAGCGGTCTTGTTACAGATTACAGCACAAGTTTGCTCGGATCGCCTGTCAAGAACGTCAGCGTTGATGTTCTAAAGTCGTTCAGTCCTGATGATCTTGTTCAGGTGTATTGGCTTATCATCGATGATAGCCATGAGCTTGGGTACAAGCAGCTCATCATTGAGTTTGAGAATGAGGTTATTGTTTGTGATGCACCGCCTTTCTGGAGTGGCGCTGTCATGGAATGGATTAAGACGGCCATTGGGAAGAATGTTACTTATGTCGCGGTACGTATATCATAGCCAGGGCTGTCCATCAACTAACAATTTAGCCTTCACATCATCACCGGGATCATAGTGGAGGAGTAGCAGATTACGTCCGTGCTGGAGCCAAGTTGATCATCCCCGAGATGGCAGTTGAGTACTGGTCCAGCATCCCAGGAGCCCAGTTCATCACATTCAAGTAGGTTAATACTCCTTCATAGAATTTTGCTGACAAAACTTTAGTCAAACTCACCCTTACGTCCACCGCGACAATAAGATCCAAGCCTGGTTCAATTGGGCTGATCAAGCTCCTCATGCTGCTGACTGGACTTATGTAATGGTTACAGAGAGATGCCCTGATAAAGGCTCGCCCATTTTTGTGTTCGAGGCTGATACTTGGGAGGCTGGACTTAGTGTTGAATTGGGTAATCAGCAGCAGATGAGGCAGTGGTTGGATCAGACTTTGGATGATGGCCTTCCCAGATCTGCAACGTGAGTATCCCGGATCGTAGCTGGATTTTGCTGACAGTTTGTAGTGTGATGCCTACTCACGGGTCGGTTACCCCGTTGGAGCAACTGATTAACATCACGGCTTACCCATATCCTGATTTTGGCATCGGTCGTTGGAGGAAGGGTGCAGCACTGTGTAAAGAATCGTCTGCAAAGAAGCATAAGGATGATGAGTGATATTAGTTCCATACTACCTAGGTACTATATCTGATGCTCCATGATTCCTAGGCTTTCTGACGATGACAATCTGTGGTTTCAAACCCAGCTCTTCCTCAGTCTCCCCTAACATCACCAACTAACAGATATTCTATGCTTTGACCTTGGCTCCGGCTCTTGGGGTGAATACCATATCCAAATTGGGCAATTCCAGAGTGTAACAATCTCTTAAGCCATCAATGAAAGCCTGAGGGTTGGTCCCTGGTGCGAAAGCAATATCGTATCGTGAGAGAATATCCATAAGGACGTAACGCATCTCCATCAAACCAAGTTGCTTTCCAGCACAAACGCCACGACCTGTCATGTCAGCTAATTCTTGGAACTGTGAAGAAATTGAACCCTACCAGTAGAGAATGGAGCGTAGACGGAGGCATCCTTGATCAGCTCCGGTCTAGTGGTCCATCGCTCAGGAATGAACTCATTCGGCTTCTCGAAGCAGCGCTCATCTATAACCGGTCAGCAACAATATCATAGTAGCTTACTATTAAGCATACCTCTATACATAGTGTAAGAAGGATTATGTATAATTGTATCTCCAGGTATGTAAACATCATCAAGCTGCATCCCTTCCGGCGGAGTCATCCTTGGAAGCCCTGAAGGGACAACAGGATAGAGGCGAAGGGACTCGTCGATACAAGCTTGAAGATACTGTAACTTGCTTAGGGAAACTAGGTCATATTCCTCATGGGTGTTCTTGTACTCGTCGATCTCAGCCTGAAGTCTTGCCAGCACAGCGGGGTGAAGTACGAGATGATGCAAGAGACAAGTCGTGGAAGAGGAAGTGGTATCGCTGAGATGTTAGCGTTGTACTCTGATATTCCAGCCTAGTCATACCTGCCAGCGATAACAATGAGATGAGCATCACCGCAAAGGTTATTGAAGTCCTGTTCAGTAGGTTTCTCAATCGCATCGTAATCTTCCAGAATACTACTAAAGACATCTGGTTCCGCTGGTTTATTCTATAATGGTTAGCCTAGTATTGACTTTCTCCGAGGATACATACTTTTCTTCGAGTCTCGACTTGATTTCTGATATAAGCCTGAAAAGCCAAATACGACTTATTCACAACCGGGATAGATGAAACAAGAGGGAAGAACCAAATCAGTCGTCGGAATGCGCCCATGAAAGCTTGGGTCTTGTGAGACTCTGTAAAGAAGTGGTGCTCGACGCCGTTTTCAAGCATGTTGAAGCTCTTTCCGAAGGCAAGATCACCCATGATGTCAAAGGTGTAGAAGTTTACCCACAGTGCTACATTGAAAGGTTTACCCTTCGCTTCCTCAATGCGGTCGGTGAGAAGTTTGGTGTACTTGAGTACTCGGTGCTCATAATCGCGTAGGGCTACTCATCGTCAGCGCTCATCTCCTTACGCTGGCGGGTAAACGGCTCGGTACATTTTGTAGTAAACGCTCTATCCCAGGCTTTGCGGCGGTTGGCATGTTCTTTCTTTCGTCGCTCAGAGAGAAGCATCACCCATGGATGGGAAATGCCATAGAAAGGTGATTTAATGATTGGGGATGAGGGAGCGTGAATGGGACGGAAAGAACTTGGTGTTGCGATCGATATCTCAGTAGGCCCTTCAAAAAATTAGTCAATAGCTTATCAATGGTTCCAATCGACTTGCCAATTCTCACGATATCTCCATACTTCTCATGAAGCTTCTGGACTTCAAGATACATATGCTCTTCATCGACCGTAAGATACGTAGCATAGAATGTCGAGAGGCGAGCAAGAAATGGACCGGGGAAGCGGTTCAGTCGGTGAAAGAATGCTCGATATGTCAAGATGCTGATTGAAAGACCAGCGATAAACGATGCGAACCATTTGTTGGTGACCGAGAGAGCTTGCAAGACTGAAAATGAGTACAGTTGGGTGAGAAGCAACGAGACAGTGGCCTCGTATGTTGCCCATGCCTTTATGAGCTTAACTGCCCAAAGATCCCATTCTCCCCTTCGAAAAACAAAGACATGTGCGAGCACTCCAAGGACGAACGAGGCGCCAAAAGCCTGCGGCGTCTCAAGATGAGCCTCAGTCAAAAGCATTGTGGTGGTTGAAGTGTTGGGGAAATTTCGGCGAGAGGGCAGAAAATCACTTCACATTCTGTGAGACATTTCTTGCTTCTTGTATCCAACCTGCTCTCCACGCCCAAGGTCTAATGACGAAATAGGTTGCAGGAGCTTTTGGGGGCCAATATGCTTTACAGGCTGTTGTCAACAAGTGGGTTGCAGCGAGCGCCTTGGCGAATTACCAACCAGCGAATACGCTTATTAAACGTCTGTATAGTACTTACTCAGGCTCTTTGCAGCGCGCTCTGCATAATGGCTTGGCTAATTACATCAGTGCATTGCTCCATCGACTTTGCCGGTGGGTGATGTGATGTGTCCCCCGCAGGATGAATGATATCATTCCTCTGCGATTGGGCTGCAAGCGGACTTGCTTGCATAGCTTTCTGCATATGAAGCGGCCGCTGAATGCTTTAAATGGGCGTTCGACCGAGACAACGGACGAGCAGAAGAGAAAAGATCAGCGTTCTGGCGCAGTTCGTGATAGTGTTGGCTCAGCAATCGGTACTCTGGACTGCCGGCCAGTTATTGGGTTTGTATTGTTAATCATTTCATGTGAAAGCAGTGCAGTGAATATGCATGAAAGTGGCGTGTGTTGAGGCCCCCATACACTGTGAGATCAACGAGTATATTCCGTTTAGGCCATCACCCAACCCATTGCCGTTTGGGGGCTTGATTTTGTCTCTGGATAGTACGTCTGATTGGCTCATGCGGATCGGATGTAGTCTGCTCCGTTACTTGTTGCCATCCAACAGGTCGTATGACAATACGAGACACTCGATGCCATTGGTTAAAGGCTAGTACGATGGGAAACGTTCTATTTCACGACTGGCTTAGATAGCAATAGAAGAGCAAATAAGGTGCTGATATCCCGTTCCAGATCGAGGATGTCAGGTCCTGCGAATCACATCGGTCAGTCACTGGGTTAGCGTCGACTGTTGTCAGCACTGTTGTGCTACGGTGAGCCATACGTGCAGCACCTGAAATAATCCTAGCAAATGTTCCGGCGGGGAAACTTGAAGGCAAGATTCATCTCACCCCCAGAGCCCAGGCGATGCAGGTAAATTGGGCTTGGTTGTCACCGGCTGTCGAGAACTCGCTGTGTTATCTGTGGCTAAACGTTTCGCCTATGTTTGATGGAGCATGAATTGAGTTCCAATATATGCATTACACACTTGGCATTATAACTAACCAAATGCCGTTTAGCGACGATAGCGATATGTGATCGTCACGGCGCATCACGGCTCAACTTCCGATTCAGAGAGGGGTTCGATAGTACAGAACCTTGGCGACCACCGAATTCCCTCCTAACAAGCGTTATTATTACCATTAAAAATCACGCAAAGTCCTAGTCTTTTATAAATAATGGTCTAAAGCTCTAGACTCTCTAACTATTAATTAATTCGTATTTTTCGTGAATGTTGAAAAGGATCGGGTTCCTTTCCGGCATGAGCTAAACCTCACTGACTCAAAAACTCCGTCTTTCTGCGGATCCCAGAACCACAACGGACCCTAAACCCCGGATTTTTCTCCACCGGCGATGGCACCTTTAAATCTAGTCCCGAGGGCAGAGACAAGACCAACAGCTCCTCTTTTCATCTCATCACTGTCTTGAGAGCTCTAGTTTTGGGCTGTTCGAGCAGCCTGGAGTTCAGGATGATCTTGCGACCGTTGTAGACAGACACACAGTACGCGATACTGGGACAAAAGCATACAAGGCGCCAAATGTCCGTTCAACGAAGCGATTTCCTTCTTTGCTACAATTCTCATACATTCGACTATGGGCTGCGTGATCTTGATTCCACCCGACATCGAAGTTATGAAGATGACACTGCCTTGATCGCAAAAGTTGGCTGTTGTTGGACTTTTTACATCTGGAACCATGTATGTCGAGCCTTTCCCAATAGGATTCTAGGTCTATCCATAGGGAGATTATGTGTTGCATCGATATTTGTTTTGGTGCATTCGAAATTGCATAACCCTCGAATCGACGACATTCCGAAAGATATGGCACAGAACATGATGTGCGCAGCCGTCGAGATAAATATGGCTGTTTTCTTTGGTAGGGACTTACCTCCCTTCCCACTTCATCAAGGTCCGTTGCTGACAGATGCTATAGCTTGTCTCCTCATGCTACGACCTTTTTTCATCACTCTCTTCCAATACTCACAACATCTTGACATTTCAAGCCTCGTCTTTCTTAAGCCTCATCACTTCCAACCAAAGTCATGGCATTGTAATGGTCCAGCGTAATATTATTCTTTTGTCGTATTAATCATATCTTGAGCTTTTTGGGAGATTTTTACTATCAATATGCCGAGCTTGTTTGTAAACATTTTCGGCGAGATCGATACTCAAGCCCGTGTCGTATAGGGAGCAAAGAAAAACACCATATCTTCCATACTGGCCCCTACCACCTACTCGCCACTGTATGCAATCTGAAACCCAGTGCATCCTTTCAGGGCTTGGAGTCCGCGGCACCTGTCCTGTTCGCTTCCTGTAAGGCCTTCTAAAGTGATAAACCGCTGCCAAGCTCGCTTTACATGTAAAAGCGCCCTGAGAGTATTTCCTCGTCTTCCAGTGGCTCCGAAACACCCACAGTGATGTTTGTGCTTCGTACATGTATCCCGCAGGTGTAGCTTGCGTCTTCATGGAGTAACTATAACTCCGGGGTTGTATAGCGGTGGAACTGGTGCCCTCTTGATAGCTGATTATTGCATTGCGTGCCTTGATAGTGGCATCGAAGTGGCAAGATCGATATTATCTAGCTTCGTATTGCTTTGTAGTATTTGTGAGGGTGATATTGCAGTCATCTGAGTTCGATATCGGAAAGATGGCGTGGTGATCGTCATGTACGGATTACGATTTAGAGATCCAACCCAGCCTCCAATCGTGACCATCTCTTCTTCCCTCGTCAAGTTCGGGCGGTGTTAACTTCGTTTCAACCTCACTCAGCTCCTGAGATCTTTCATGGCTGTCCGACATGCCATCAATGACGACCCAGGTCGCGCAGTTCCTGTAAGCCGTCTCATCGATCGTAATTTCTTTATAGCCACGTGCTATCTTGATGCTATGGCGTGAATCTTAGAATTGTGGTGGAGTCGAAGGTATTAGAGTTCGCCCAGCTTTCAAAGTCCCATAAGCTGGTGAGAATATGAGGGCGTAGATATGGATGACGAGGCCGACAAGTACAAGAAGTACCATGGCGGTGATGACACCTTTTTGTCGGCTAAGGCGGTCGAAAGTAATGGCTTCCATCCTGAATATCGAGCGCTGTACCGGTCCGCTCAGTTTTGTCGTTGATTACAGTGGAAACGACAGACGGGACGAAAGAACGGTTGGCTGACAGATTTCTTGGGGCCAAGACAACCTTTTGTAAGAACTGGGAAATTGGGTTTGAGCTTACTGTCTCCGGTTCGTGTCATTTCCAATAGCGGCACAGCGCAGAGTGACCTACCAGCTGGAGATGGAGGTTGTTGGTTGGTTGCGATGTGGAGACATGGAGGATCCTTTTGTAAGGCTAATTGGATTTATCGTAAGTCTGAGACAGGGATCTCTTCTCACATTGGTCCCGCGGGACCAGCACTTGAACCGTCCATCCGACGCGTACTAGGAGGCACAATTCTCCGACTAACTTTCCATTATGGTTAATTATCAATGTAACGGTAAGGTCAATTACTCAAGCCTTCGGGATTATGATCTACGTGGAGGACGACGCATGTTGATGTTCTGTTCAAGGTTCTGAAACAACAGTGACGAGTCCAACTCTTCAATACCCCTGGTAAGTAGGATGAATGTCAGATGACACTGATGCAGTCATTCCGAGCGGGCATCTTGGACAGCACCAACTGCAGCTGAATGTCCCATTTGCGAGAAGTCATGTCAGCGCCAACGAACCTATCCCTGACGATCACATGCGGCACAGTCTCAAAAAGGGCATCGTCGCTCTTATCTGCTTATTCCCATCAAGACAACGTCGCATCAATGAAGCGTTCTGCTTGGCATTATGGTCGATTGGCTCAGCGAGGAACCGAAGAGGGAAACTTTATTTGCCCCTGCATTTGACTCCGCTCAGGTCGCTTGCAGTGCTGTCATTGCGATGGATCATGCTGCGCGTTCTAGAACGGCCATTTATGGGACGACGACCTGATCTGGAATGTGCCAAGAAATGTTGGTCGTTAGTTTCAGCTGTTGGTTGAGAGTTGGACCCTTGCTAACAGGCCTGTTATGGATGTCGGTAAACGGATATTGGGGACACTAACAGAAGTATTAGCACCAACATTCAATAGTTGCAAATAGCTACGGATTGTCCGGAAAGCAGCTGGAGCCTATTTTGAGCAATTTAACTTATAGGCTGTCCAATTTGACAAAACTAACATTGCAAGTCCCCTTTTGAGTCCCAACAGCGCGCCCGACCGTTCTTAATGTGTTGTGTCAAAAACTGCTTACTGTTCAAGCACTCAGTAGATGGAGAGCGAGTACCCACTAATCCCTGTTGTTTACCGCTCTTATTCCGCCAGGTTACCTACCAATCGCGTCTCGGCTTCAGACGCGCTTCGGAGTTAACTACCCTGTATCTGAATATCTCGGTATTTAAAAAATATCACGCTACCCACGAAGGGAAGAAAGCCTCAAATCCTTTGTCAGATCGTTTCCAGATTATTTTAAGGATTTAATTCATACTTTAGACTGGGATAGGCAATAAATATATAGAAGATTCTATGCCGGTGTGGCTTCGCAACCAACTTTCTACACGTCAGCGCTCTGGCACATGCCAGTTGAGGATGAGAAAGACACCAAGTCTGACATCTCAAAACATCATTAGGTAGCGATTCACCTAGTCTCTAGGCGGTCTTTCACTCCAAACTTTATGACATGTTGACTAAGTCTAGAAGGCAGTTGTTGGAGGCGTAGAATAGGATAATCTGATAAGTTCTATACTGTTGCAAGATGCACGAGGAGAAAGAAAGAAACTAGCCATCGGGAAAGCAAATGGGCACGCCTCATAAGAGACCCAATGTTACATGAAAAGAAATGGACGAGGTCTGTATGATTGAGACCAAACCTAAGCGCAATCTAATAAGAGTAGCATGATATCATGACTAGAAACAGTTACTTCATATGAGCACAAACATCAGTGGTCTGGATGAGTCATGAGCGGCGAACCTAGAACAGCATCAAGGAGGACAGGGGGAGCCAGCAAGGATCTTGAAAATAAATTTGGTCAAAGATGGCCCATTATTCTATCTTATGTGTACGGGAATACTCAAGTGTTCATTCCTCGTGATCACTCGGATGCGTTGGCAACTACAAATTCAAGAATGGTCAAGTTGGGGCCATTCCAATGCTTCCTGGCATGTGTAAACCACAGCCCAACAGCGATAGCTAGCACGGCTACCATGACCGGGCCGCAGTAATTCATGTTCTCGCCGGTGACTGGGAGAGTTGATGGGAAGGGGAGGAAGATAATGACATAAAGGGTATAAACCAGAGCAAAGACGTTGACGGGAAGGCCGAAGCGACCAAGGTTCCACTCTCCAAGCTTGATGGTAGACCCCGAGAGACGGACGTAGATAATACTGGCAATGGCGATAGCGTAGCTGAGGTACAGAGCCAAAGATGACAAAGACGTAATGGCACCGAAAGCAACGTAGGAGGTGTTACCAATGTTGAGAAGGTTCAGAGCGCAGACGAGGAAGACAGTGAGGATGATAGAGCGTGTGGGTACGCGATGAGTAGGGCTGACATACGCAAAGTAAGCAGGCATACCACCATCACGAGACCAAGCCCATGTCAGACGGGAGACAGATGCGATGTTGGCGAGGTTCACACTGAAGGAGATGATGAATAGGCCAGCTATCATGGCGGTGGTGGCTTTATTGGATCCAGTCACGTTGAGGAGGATGGCCTGGATCTGACTCGGTTGCTCAAGCATGTCTTCGACGGAGCCCATGGCGGAGATGAGAACGTTGACCATGATGAAGCCGAGGACGCCGTTCATGAAAATGGACCAGAACATGGCGCGAGGGACAGCAGACTTCGCCTTTCGCGTCTCCTCCGACATATGGATAGCACTGTCGAAGCCTGCAGAGGGTTAGCGAGATCATGATGGAGGACTCCCAAGAAGACTTACCAGTGAAACTCCATACGCAAGTCAGCATGCCCAGGTTCCAGGCAATATACTCATTGTCCCATCCAGAAGAGATGTTGCGCTGGAGCCAGAAGGACGAAGGGTTTCGAGGGCCCATGACAACAAGAACAACGACAAATACGACGAAGAGACAAACGTGAAGAACGCCAGCGACAAGCTCCACCCAAGGAATGAGCTTGAAGGCGTAGACGTTCATCAATCCGTGGACTAAGCACATAGCGATGACAAGAACGGAGGTATGCCATCCACCAGCGACATAACTGGGATGATTGATGCTGATCATAGACTCGAGTAGGATGATAGTGACGTTCGCAATAGCTGCCAGCAGCGACACGTAGCCAAACCACGTCGACCATCCTTGGATCCAAGTCGCGAATCGCTTGACTGATTGAGGAGCCATGTAAAACGTCCAGTGATATTGGGCCCCAGCGACAGGCTGGATAGAAGCCATCTCTCCCAAAGAAGCAGCCTGGGCGATGGCACCGAAGAAGACGATGATGAAGCTGAAGAGGAACGTTTGGGGCCCGCCATTGAAGAGAGCAAAGTACATGTTACTATCAACATTAGCATCTCTGCGACCGCGACATGGAAGAAGAGTAACTTACGAGCACATTCCCTCCCATAATGCCATGTACGTCAACGAAAAAGCAAAAAGCTGCGAAAAAGAAAACACCTTGCGCGTTCGTGTAACATTGTAGAGGTTGGAATCCTCGGGTGGCCTAGCTGAAGCGTCAACGCTCACAGGAACAGGCTGTTGCTTGCCCGAGGCTTCCAACTCAATGCTGTGGCTGCCGTGCGACATTTTGAACCTAGACAAGGACCTCTTATACAATGAATGGAAAGACTTAGGTAAACTTAGTATATTTCAGAAGAAACTTAGACCAGGTTATTTTGTACCCCGATTTAAGATCTGAGATTGCTCCCCGAGGCCGGAATATGCGAGCGATATTGAATGCAGGAACACGAACCAACAAACTTTGGGATCTGGGCACAAGCAGATCCTCAGGTATAAAAATGCCAGCACGAGTTGCCTTCAGAGTGGATCTATCGGGGAAATGCGAACGAGCTATTGCCTGAAACAAGTAAAGAAGCTCTGGCATCAAAGTTGAGCGACAGATCCTCAACGGATGGAAGGGAGTTAGGCGAGGCGAGATTGCCGCGAATAAGACCGGCAATGAAATCGAACGGTTTTGTCTGAGAATTGTGGCGTCGCAGATCATTCCTCCTTTGGACATTTCGTGGAACCGCTTGAGATGCAATGCCAGAGTGGACTCGAAGGAATATTTGGTGTGAGGGCTAGCAGGGACCAGCCTGCATCTACCAACAGCCACAAAAGATATCATATTTTAGTCTTCTCTTTGCTCTTTTCGTTATGATAGGTAATGAGTGAAGAGAGGAGGCAAAAGAGGGAAGAGAGGCTGCATTGCATGGCTTGGCTTGCTACTCTGCACATTCTGCTGAACAAGAAGCAGGGATTGTGATTGTCATCACCAACATGCATAGATCGACGAGGCATTCATCATCCCATATGCCACATCACATAATAACGAATCTCCACTGGAAGATGTTGAAAAAGTGGGCAGAACTTAAGAAGCTTGAAGCGGGGGTGCCCAGTGGTCCGAGATAGAGTAGATATCCCGGTTTCTGGAACCTGAGAGGGCCGCATCGCAAGCCGCTGACTTCAAGAACCCGGACAAATTGTTACTGTAGCTGAGGAAGTCGAAACACGGCAAGGTCATGCAATCCTGGCGTTCCATTCATGGTTCATCGTGTATGTACGTCTTAATTTAATTACCTGGTCGTTGACATTCATGCTGTCACCTCGCCCAATGCAACTCTATTTATTTGACAGTCCCGAATGCTACCCTCTCCCCATCTGCCCGGTCCGCCCTTGCTGTAGCATTAAAACCCAACACTTTGGTCCCTTGCTTAAAGGTCGTTGAACCCATCTGAAGGGTATCGAATACGACGCAGACGATGGACCAAGTATCGCGAGCGGCTCCGCCGTTTTACCCGCTGACGGAGAGTAACCATGCCGCACTTGTTGTCATCACAGCTGTCATTTTCTTCATCTATGCGATTCTCGGGATCATTGGCAAGTTGATCATTCGGCTGAACATCACGTCTATGAAAGATTTCGACGTGGGGTTGTTAATTGCTGCGTTGCTGTATTTTATACAAACGGCCTGTGTTATTGCTGCTTGCAGTCATGGGCTTGGTGAGCATCGTGATGCCCTCTCTGATGAGAACTTTGCTCGCTTCAGCAAGGTTAGTGTTTTCAAGCTCTGTAGGGAATATTCCTAATGTGTTATAGCTGATGTATACATCACGAATATTCGGAATCCTTGTTCATGCGACGACGAAGGTGTCCCTTGGGCTTCTTATTCGACAGATCGATCGACAAGGTGGACTGAATACTGCGAACATGATCCTTGGCGGAGTTGTTATTGCATGGGCTATCTCTGGAATATTTGCGACCGCATTCCAATGTCCATTGCCAGAGCCATGGTTGGCTGAGAACAAGACGCAATGTCCGAATCAAGGACCGATCTTTCTCTACAACGGCTCCATGACCATCTTGACAGATATCGCGCTGTGCATCCTCCCTGTCGCAATGATGTGGGAAGTCCAGACCTCGATACGAAGAAAGCTCATCGTCATGGCGCTCTTCGGCACGCGACTCATCGTTCCGATCATCACGATACCCGAGCTCGTACATGCGAGATACATGTTTGGCGACTCAGACGACGTTACATGGCAAGCCGTGTCAATGATGATCTGGGGTCAAATCGCTCTCGGCCTCTCAGTGATCACAGTCTGCATCCCCAGCCTCAAAGGCGTAATCGACAGTCTACTCGGTTCCACAGCCGTTGCAGCGATCAACACTCCCTACGAGCTCAAGGATAGCGGTAACGGAACCGGCCTCGAGATGACAGCCTTATCCGACTCACGAACGAAACAAACATCGAAGCAAGGCAGTGGTTTAGGCAGTGCTCTACGAAGACATTCAAGACAAAAACATAATGATCAACCAATGTGGCGAAGGGACGTTATGGGGGAGGTGAGAACGGAAATAGGGAGTGGAAGCGATAGTGTGACGAATTTGACGGAGGGTGTCATGGTGAATCGGGATTTCGAAGTATCTTACGATGATAGACATACTTCGCGGGCGGATTCTATGGGGTCTAGCGAAGGTGCATATCGACTGTAGGGCAGTCAAGCGTTAGTGATGATAATGGTATTATTCCTTGTCTTAATCTGTGTCTTATGATTTACAAGGCTCAAACGTCGGAGAATTAGCTCCTCCTTGCCTCAGCCGCACCGCACAGGATCCACGGTCGCGGGCGCAAGACGGCAGATCTGAGGCAGCTTGTTCAGTTCCCTTCTCCCGGAGGATTCACTAGCGTACTCGGTTCGAAACAAGTGTCGAACAAAGCAAAACCATCAACACTCGAATGAGAGAGATCAAGCAATGGAATGGATCGGCTGCACCCGGTGCATCCCCCAGCCGCTGAAGATAAAATGGATCCAGGGGCTATCTCCGGCCCACTTGGCGCTGTAGCGGGTTGAGAGACAAACTTGCGGGCCGGACCCTTAGTTAGCTCCCCGGTCCACGAGAGATTTACTGTGGCTTGGGCTAAAGATTAATGTCTTAGCCACTGTGACACGATGCTGACATTTTCAATATTCTCTCTTCTCGTTATCTGGCGGTCAATGTTCTGTGAAATTGGCCTGTTACATCGCTAGAAAACGCGGTTACAACGTGTTGATAAAGTTCAACCAAATTAAACTGCCGAGCGCCATTTTCGGTGCTCGTATCAAATCGTCCACTTTGCGCGATGATACCTTCAGGTGCCGTGAGTGGGGGGGTTTCAGAGGGTTAGTCCACTAATGGCACTCGTTGAGCCACTGTAATCCACTCTCTAAATGGTTCGGCTGGGGCTGGTAAGAGCATGAATCAGTACGTAACGAGGAATCTCTTGATGATGGAACTATATCCTTGTTCCTTGCTGACGGCTCCTCTTCGCTATGCTCTTCGTGGCAAGGCATGAGAATGGATGAGGCGAGTTCTACAAGATGGAGTCGTGACGTTTGTGGCATCATTATTTGTAAATTGGTGGATTCTGGCTACAGATGCAATCGTGTTTCCATGCAGATTTTATGAAGGATGCTGCCAACTGATCTGAATGCAACTCTGCTGACTCAATATTGTTAGAGTGGCCCATCTTCCCCGCCCGGGATCGGATAAGATTCGTTAACCAACTGCCATATCTGGATTATGAGTCAAAGCAACTACTCGCTATGTAAAGCTCATAGCGTCAGGTATCTTGGACAGCATATCTCTGGAAAAAACAAACATTTATGATTAATTGAAAATGACTTCTCACGACGAAGAAGCCCGCAATGAAGCGACCCCATTGCTGCAAAACAATGAAGAAAGATCTGTCTCAGAATGGCCAACCAACGACTGGTGGGCTGAACTGTCGCTCATTACACGCTACACAGTCCCTCTAGTAGCAACATATCTACTCCAATACTCCTTCAGCGTAATCACGACAACGGCAGCTGGTCATCTTAGCCCAGATGACTTGGCAGCGGCTGCAATTGGCGTCACGACCATGAACATCGCTGGTCTCGCTCTCTACGAAGGAATGGCAACGGCTCTCGACACCCTCTGTGCGCAGGCGTATGGGGCCGGCAACAAGACGGGTGTTGGGCTGCATGTCCAGCGTATGCTTCTTCTAATGACGGTTTTTACTATCCCTGTTGCTGCAGTTTGGATTTGTTCTCCCGCATTCTTGACTCTCATCCTCAAACAAGAACACCTCGCCGTCAAGGCGGGTTCGTTTCTTCGAGTCAGCATACTGGGCATCCCCGGCTATGCGTCCTTCGAAGCTTTGAAGCGCTTCCTCCAAGCCCAAGGCGACTTCAACACCGGCATGGCAGTCTTGGTCATATGCGCCCCTATCAACGCTCTCCTCAGCTGGCTCTTCGCCTTCAAGCTCAACCTCGGTCTCGAAGGCGCCGCTCTCGGCGCAGCAGTAGCCAACACCCTCCGCCCAACCCTCCTCCTCATCTGCATCTTCGTCAAAAAGTCAACCCACGAATGCTGGCCCGGCTTTACGCGTCGTGCCCTGCAGGGCTGGGGACCCATGGTTCGGTTATCTGCCGCCGGATCGGCTGTCACGTTGGCCGAGTGGGCTGCGTTTGAGATCATCACCATCAGCACGTCATACATGAGCACGATTCATCTCGCTGCGCAGACGATCTTGACTACTACGTCGATTGTCATGTGGCATATTCCGTTTTCGCTTGGTGTTGCTGTCAGTACGAGGATTGGGCATTTGATTGGTGGTGGACAGGTGACTGCTGCGAGACGCATTACGATTCTTTATGGTATCATGTTTGTCGTTTTGGGGGTCTTTGATGGTGCTGTTCTGTTCTTGTTGAGGAACTACATTGGGCCTTTCTATGCGAGCGACGAGGAGGTTCGACGGGTTGTTACGAATACTATGCTTGCTGTTGCAGGCTTTCAGGTGGTGGACTCGATTGTTTGTGGATGCAACGGCGTGCTTCGTGGTTTGGCAAAGCAATCTGTGTCAGCATGGGTTGTCTTCTTTGTAAACTACTTTGCTGCTGTTCCCATTGCGGTCTGGTTGGAACTTGGACCTTTGGATCTGGGCCTAAACGGTGTTTGGTCTGGAATGATAGGTGGTTCCGGTGTCATTGCACTTATCCAAGTCATCTATATGATCAAAGTCGACTGGAGAAGTTCAGTCGAGGTAGTCAAGTCAAGAGAGGATTAGCTTCTCGACTTTATGATTCAACATCAATGCAACCTTTACAACAGCATGTTCAGAGCCTCCCATACTCACTGCTAAAGCTTCATCCTGTCACATGCAACGCCCGGAACCGAGCGTCGTGGTGACAGCTCAACAGCCGATGATCGGCATAGTTCGTTGTTTCCTCCTCGCCACTTCTCTCTATCAGCTTTCACCACGTCACGCGACGCATTCCTGTAATTGATCGTCGCCCTGTCCATGTGGTGCATAACGGTCCCGAACGTTGGGGAAATATCGTCATCAGTGACAGATCCTTGGGTCAGGGCGCGTGGGGTCCTGAACCTCGTTAATCTTCCGACCTGCATCAGATGTCGCACACCAGATGCAACGAGGACATAGCCGCGGTACTTGGTGCGTTGGCATCCTTCGCACGAGTGACTCCTCGGGCCAAGGGAATAAAGTGCAAGTTGACCCCGCTCGATTACATGCTAAAAGGCGTGGTCATACTGCTTATTCCATTCCGTCATCTTTTAGCATCCTCCGAGTGTCGCCCATTAGCTTGCACCCGAACTTCCAAATCAGGACATGAGGGGCTCAAAGTGCAAAATGCTATGCACCAGTAGTTCTATCTTACTGCAGACAGCCTCGAATCTCTTTCGGAAGTAGAAAAACATGGGTGAAAGCGTCGTTGCGTGTTACCTTCTCTTTTGGGCCTCTGCGTTGTCTCTTTTCGCATTTTCGTATTCTTCAAGACAACAAATCTCAGGTCCCTAGATTGGACAAGATTCCCTGTTTTCGATGGTCAAACCTTCACTGCATTTTAGAGCCAAATATCTCCACCCAATCGATCTAAGCTTAAAACAAGGCGGACCATTTCAGCCCTAACAAGCTATGAGCTGGCACTGTTATTGTTAGTGTCCGAGTCGTTGAGTTGTCTCCGAGCACGGACCGATAGCTCATCATATCAAGCTACGATGATCGCACATTTGATATGGAATTCGCCCCCTTCGGTCCCGACAAACTCTATTGACTTTCGAGAAGGGGACGATCCCTGATAACCGCCCGTAGTTTTCGCACTTATTATCTCACGTGTACATGTCATGTGCCCCAAGCAAAGCCCCTTCATGAGGGGTTGGAGATTTGAGATATCGTGGCATGGGGAAAGAGGATATCATTGTGCAGCTGGGTAAATTTGATTATAAAACCGCGTCCTTTCCACAGATTTCAACGGTAATAGTCCAGCAGCAAAAATGACCATCGTCAAGTTCTCAATACATCAAAGGACAGTTTTCAATTCTCTAGACTCACATTCACGATGACTTCATCTGATAAACGCCCTTACACTACACTTATAGACTGCAACGGTCAGTGATCGAGGGGACGCACTTCATGTGGCACTTCACTTACTTCTACAACACATCAGGCAAAATGGATCTCGTCACTACGCGACAGCCCAAACGCTCTGGTTCAATGCTTGTTGAACCCTCAGTCAGCTCCGTCACGCTGACTCAAACCCAGCGGGTTCCAGATCGTCCAAGGCCAGTCATAAGGCCTCGCCGAAAGGAGTCTATGGATCAGTATTTGACCGGCGTCGGAGCATGGACCTCGACTCGTGTGATGCCGGCCGCCTAGAGCGTTACCGCTCAGCTGAGAAACTTTTGGAGTTTATGGCGTTTACGACACTCGTTTATTTTGGCGTGAATGATTGGATGGTATAGATTGGTTTCATATATACATGCGGTAACGAGAGTAGTCAAACAGGATACTCACTGCAGATCAGATACGTGAGCATATCACTATACTTGTTTAGTGTTTTACATAGATTGATCAAAGTTCTTTCTCGCTATACTCTGCTGTGCAAAAAGCCCTGGATATTCGTGAGATCTCTTTGACAAAATTCAAATTAAAAAATGACCATTCGAAGCATTATCAACTCCTATATCGGGCTGAGGTCAAGAAGATAAAGATCAAGTGGCGTTATGGCCATGTGATACAGCTGCCCGAGATCCGCCGAACATGGGTGCAGATCTCATCCACGATGAAACACCACGTTTCAGTGGAAGAGGCGTTCGCATATTTGCCTAATGAACCATTGGTCCGGCGTCATCTAGGAGAGACAGCCCCGAAGTTGGTTTCCTTCAGCTGAATGCCAATCGATCGGATTACACCTCGCCTTACTCTTGAATGCTCAAAACTGCATTTTATATCGTCCTCTACTGAATCGGGCAACTCGCTAGCTCATTTCACAAATTGCATCTCAAGTTCATTACAAGCGTCTCTCTGTTATAAGAATATACGAACCGTTAGCCAGTGTTGGGGTTTAATCGATGATAAGGCCTGCTTATGCACGTTGGACTCCAATCAGGCTGCTTGTTCTTCTTTGTGAGGGGCTATGTTGGGTCTCAATTATGCCTGATCTCAGCCACAGAAGCCATATCGGGCTCAATTTGGCACCTGGCTAACCGCTTTGTAACGAGCTGAGAGCCTTGGTGTCAACCTTGAGAGAAGAGACTTGCGCCACTGCGATTGGCAAAGGAGAAGTAGTATCTAGACGAGATGATGACCACGTGACCCCTATGTAAAAATCAGGCTCTGCATCAAGCAGAGCAGTTTAATTCCTCTTTTATTCTGTCCTTCGTTCTATGCCTTCTCCACACTTCAGTCTTGCTGAGACGCATGCACCTGACTTGGCGCTATGGCGGAAGCATTCGGTATAGCTGGCAGCGCGTTCGGCACTGTCTCTTTGGGCTTGCAACTATTCAAAGAAATTTCGCAATATCTCGATGACATCGACGGCCGTGAAGAGGATCTCAAACAAGCACGCAACTTCGCGACGAACATTCAAATTTCTATCGATGCTCTTGATGTTGCCATAACCAACGCGCCTACTGACGATCCCACAACCAAAAATGCAATCGATTCATGCAAAACCTCATGCGTTTCCGCGGTAAACAATTTGTTGGAATTTGTGAAAGAGCTCAGAGGCCCAATAATATCTGTACCGAACAGCAACACTGCCAAGACCAAAGAGCTTTGCGCCAAATTGAAGTACCCTTTCAAGAAGCCGAACATAGAAAAGCTGGAGGGAATTCTTTCGCATACGAACAGTGCTCTGCAAACCACATTGCAAGTATTTCAGCTGTATGTCAATCCTTTCGTGATTCTAAATCCTACATCATATATTAATATCCATACTTGCGAAGCAACACTGGCCATGCAACGATCTCTAGCATCAACAACATGCACCAGGCAGTGACCGACCTCAATGTGGTATTGGAAAAAAACAAAACAGCTCTGGATGAAATGCACAAGACATCGCAGCTTCATGATGGCAGGCTGAGTACTATCCAACAAGAAGTGAGAGAACTTTTAGTTCTTAAGCGAGACTCTGAGGATTCAAAGCTCTTGCTGAGGACGATGGCCCAGCGGGTATCTGATCTCACCTCTCGGAGTAGTGTCGACGCCAATTTGCTGCAGGACACATCATCTGATACATTCAACCCCAGTATACAAACGACCAACTACCAAGGTGGAGGTAGTATGACATTTAATGCTTTTTGTTCTTGCAAAACGCAGCGAGTACGATACAGTCAACGCCACTGGGGACCTTTCCTCCTCGAAGCGGAAGTTAGATCAAGAGACCATCATGCACCCGAATGTCCAATGTCAAAGCTTCCTGCGTCAACCCGTCGAACTAAGCGAGCCTTTAGACTCTTGATCCCAACAAGTCGAAGATTATGGGGAAGTGCTAGTAAAGTCTCGTTGTCGTTCACAACAGGTGCAGGCATACTAGGAATTGGCCAAACAATAACCTGGATTGCGACAGTTGATAGGAGGTCATCCCCTGTGTTTCGGTTAGTGGATATGGTGGTTCGCTATCATCATTTACCGCGCAAAGACATGCATGTTCTGTTGGATTCATGCTTAAGACGACTTGTCTGGTGTTACGCCAACCACCATGCTTCTGTAACCGACGTCAACGAAGACGGTGAAACATTACTCGGGTCGGCGCTGTGGCGCTATCGTGTAGGTTGTTGCTATCCACATACTGGTTTACTGTTTAACTTGAAGTACTATAGTTTGCCAGCGGCAATGATCCCTTAGGGGCCGATAATATCGCAGAGCTATTTCAGATGCTTACTGTTCTTGATAAGCCTATGTCCAGTACACGCAAGATCACAGCGTAAGTTAAGGCAAACTCAGCTTTCCTATTTATGCAGAGCTGCTACTCATACTTAATGGAGTAAACCTATTCTTGCTTTAGTAGCCACAAGTCACTGGTTTTCCGGCTGTACGAAGCCTGATCAAGTTGCAACGGCTATCCTATCGAAATACAGGGAACCGGTAGGCCATCATGTTAGCGATTGGGGCCTGACATGGGGGCGGGATAAAGAACGTGTCGGTGACGGATATAGACTCTTACAAGCTTTTCCACAAGTAGTCGAAGGTACGTCTCTGCCTATTGAAGACCAAACCCAGGCTTAGTATTCCACGCAGATCTAGAGTTTGGCCCCCTGACTCAAGCTGTTCTTCAGCAAGACCGAAATGGAGTCCAACAGCTATTGCAGAAATTTCCATCGTACATAAACGAAAGCAACTACTGCGGCCAGTCTCCCGTTCACCTTGCTATTGAGACTCAAAATATCGCTGTTATAAGCGTTGTACTTCGTTATGCAGACCCGAAAGCTCTCAGCGCAAGAGATAACAGGGGTTATTATCCCATTGACTATGTTACTGAAAGAACATGGAAAAATGTCGAGGGAGCTGAGACAGATTGCGACGGGTGTACGGCGCTGAAAATGCTTCTTCGATTAGGCACAACGCTTAGTCCGACCTCGTTACGTGTCGGCCTAAGTGTACCATTGAAAGACAGTCACGATTGTTTACACGGCCGTAAGATGATTATTAAAGGTCTAGCGCAAAGGAGAGAAGAGTTGAAAGAACTCTCATACCAAAGGCTCTCGCCAGCTGAGAGAGAAGGTCTAGAAATTCACCAGACAAGAATCTTGGACAAAAATGCTGCACGGGTACAACACCAACTCGAAGCTCAAGGTTACCCCATTCCAATGCACGTCAGTGTTTACGAAGAAGACATTGGATTATCATACGACCATCAATCGATTTATGCGCTTATCCCTGACGGCGAAGTCGCTGAATATGCCCACCAGTTAGGTTTCTATTACTCGGACAATGAGTTTGCAGACTTCATCTGCAGCTTGACTTTTCGTATGAGTGCTGGTAGATACGAAGCTTTTATAACCAAATATCTATTTCCTTCTTCATATCTCTGCTGGATGATTGATCACGGTACGAATGTCTCATCAAGGATTTCTGCAGGACAACTACCCAGTTCGGAGATAGAAGTGACGGCGGCTCACTATTTTATGGCGAGCTTGGCAGTCTCGGCCAGCCACCATGAAAAAAGGTTGGCTCTGGACAGCCCTTTGTCACTAGCAGCTATCGGTATTTTGTTCTCAGGGGCCATTGTCGACAAATGTAGCTGCTGGTGCTCTCCGGGGGGGTGCAGCCCTCTGACCAAGCTTTTGGATGGGATATATTGGCGGAAAAAGGTCCTATGCGAATCAGAAGAAAGTCTTTTCCGAACAACAGAATGCCTTATTACCAGTCTTTTCTCGGCACATTGGGACAAGATTAGCGACTACCAATGGATCTATACGGCAATTGTAAGATACTGTACGTTTGCTAGGCTGGGCCTACGTCACGTTTGCTGTTCCATAATTTGGCAGGCTTCAGGCCCCTTGCCAGAAGAGGAGTGTCAGGAAATTGAAGAAGAAGATGCATCTCTACTTGGATTGTTAGAAAGTCTACTTACAGAGTTCGAAGACAGCCGTCGCCACGACGTGAGCCTCGAGGAGTTCTTCGAATGGATGCGCACGAGTTGGATTCCAAGAATGAAGAAGGTTGAGAAGGAACTTGCTTCTCAAAGGCTTACTGATGAACAACGGCGAGATGCTGAATCGATTGGGGTGGTTTGGGAGGTATATGGGCCTCAGCCAATGGAAGAGGAATCTGACTCTTCTGGATGGGTTCCAGGTGACTTATGGGAGGCTATGGGTCTACTCGACCAGATTGCTACAGATCCAGAGAGGCCTATAAAGGAAAATTTAGATATTCATATCTGAAAGGAGATGGAGTTCGTATTCACCAAGTCCCTTCGCCCAGGCGCATTCAGTGGCCAAAAGTATCTTCTGCTGTCAGATAATTATGAATAGCCTCATCCTCATATGGGGCGGGCTTTAGTGTTGGCGTAATATTGGGTCTGATCACGCAATTGGCTACTAGGCACTATAAAATGTCGGCAACATCCACCTATGCCCCCCCTCATCATCAACTTCAACCCTTCAACATCACGCCACTTTTCAAAATGGCCCAAAACGGCAGTCTGCGACCAATTTTGGATCACATTGTGATCTTGGTGTCTTATCAGAACCTGCAAGATCTCCCAAAGCAATTGGAGAGCGTCCTCACTGTGATTGATGGCGGGGCTCACGCAGACGGCCGTACAGTCAACAAACTGATCGAATTCTCCGATGGATTCTACATCGAAATCATCGCTTTCCAAGACGGCTTGGATCCAGAAAGGCGCAAGACGCATCGATGGGGAGAGGTTGAGGAGAACACTATCGTCGATTGGGCGTATACTCTCCCTGATGCGAAGGACTTCAGCGTCATTCAACAACGGGTCAAAGCAGCGAACCCCTCTATCATATACGACGACCCTGTCCCTGGAGGCCGCATCCGACCTGATGGTGTTGAGCTGAAGTGGGCTATTTCTTCAGCCTACACTACTTCCGGCAAGGCGGTGCATGTTGGCAAAGCACCATTTTGGTGTCTCGACCGCACTCCGAGACATCTGCGAGTGCCGTACAAGAATGACGATGGATCAGACCCTTCTTACACGAAGCATCCTTCTGGTGCGGTTGGAGTCTCAGGAGTTTCGATCTCAGTGCCCAAGGAGGAACATCAAGTAATTGCAGGGGTTTATGACGGTATTCATGGATCCACTACGGAGGAGGGCGCTTGGCCTTTCGTTCTTCACTCGGGTTCTACGAAGGGCAAGCAAGAGATCACGTTGACGATCAGCCAGGGTCAGGAAAGGCACATCCATCTCATTCTTCTTGGCGACAAGAGCAGCCCCGAAAGCATTGAGATTCTACCTGGCTTGAAGTTTAGCTTCGAGTCTTAATGGGATGACCAGGGAGAATAAGAAGCTTATGTAACTATTTATTGGGAACATGGGACTCTGTAAACTAACTAATTTCTGCTCTGTCTCCTGATTTAAGCTCTCAGCCAAAAGTCTCTGCTGCAAATAACACATCTTTACTTTCTGTTCTTTATCTTGTGATCATGAGAATTTAACCAATGAACTTTTAAATGCACGCCGTCTCCCCATGTAATCCATGCGAAAACCTACTTGGCCTAACTATTTCTCAATGGCATGGCTCAAGATTTTTATTACTTCTTATTTTCCTGCTGGGTATGGGAAAGTCTCGGAATCTCTCCATTGCTGTTTTCCGAACGTCGGTACTCGGTGTTGAACAGGAGCGGAGGAGAATGCTGCGATAGGTGTAATGACGGAATGATGATGTCAGCAAGAAAGGTCTCATAATAGGTAATCAACAACGTCACCATTAAAACCTTCGACATCAAAACAACAAAACTCATTATCTCAGAGTCTGCTTCATAGTTGCACATCTCGGAGATCACCAATTAGACTGCTACTGTACCTACCTGACTCGGGCCCAGGCCAGACCACTCTGCACACCAACTTAGCACTGACTCGCCGGGATCAGACTCGTCAATCACCCCCCAATTCAGAAAAGATGGTGCACAACATCCGAACGTCGGTTCCTTCGGCCTCCAGAGTGAATCTCAGATAAACTGACTTCCAATAGCAAGGACGAGTTCCAAGATGCTCTGAAGCAGTATCCCATCGTCGTCGTGGACTTTTACTCCACGCACAGCGCTGAGTCAAAGCACATTGCTGCCACATTCGCTCAGTAAGTCTCCTAACTTACGCTTCCAAGAGGCCTCTACTGATAATTGTAGCGCCTACGAGCTGGACAAGTTCAAGGACTTCCGATTTGTCAAGGTCGATATCGATGATCTGAAGGGCCTGGCGGAGGAGCTTGGGGTTTCGGAACCTGCTACATTTCACATGTATAAGAACGGGGAGAAGATCAATGATCTGCAGAGCGAGCATAAGGAGGATTTGATTCAGTTCTTGGAGACTGGCCTGTAATGGCTTGACTGGCCGTCGGAGAAGGGGTATAAGCAACGGTTGCCGAAAATGGGTCGCTTCAAACCAGTAGCGGGACGCTCTGTCTGATTCAATGATAATACGCTTCCCATTTCAAGAATTATACAGTCTTTCATTCCTCCTGCGAAGATCTCGTTGCTGTGAAATGAACTCGGAATCATCGGGTCAGTTTTCACAACGTCCGTTGACCGTTGCTCTGAAAATGGGGTAACTCGACGCTACACGGAGTCAAGCCCAACTCTAAATCATCTCCTGAAATATCCAAGCCGAGTTTTTACCAGTATTACTGCAAAGCACTGTTTTGAAGGCCCTCATATCCAGCCCTACTCAATCTGAAAGAGCCGTGAAATCTCGGCTGATCAAGTGACATGTCGTCTTTGTCAGCATACCCCACTACGTCATTGAAACAGGTTAAGTGAAGGGGGTCTTTCATCCCTTGGCATCTTTATCGTCAAAATGGCGACATCAGAGCAAAGCAGCAAAGGCCGCGTCGTCGGCGACTTATCATGTCAATCGGATTCATATCTCAAGACACTCGAAACTGAAGTCATCTCATGTGAAAAGGCACCGAAGCATGCGCCCAAGTCAAAAAAGAGCAATGGACATTCTCATTCGCATGATGAGTGGTTAATCGAGTGCACCGACTCGGTGCTGTTCCCAGAAGGTTTTTCCCTCCCTTTTCCTCTTTTTGAGTTGTAGGGGAATTTTGCTGATACGAGGTTAGGCGGCGGTCAACCTTCGGATCATGGCACAATCACCCCCCTCTCAGGTTCAGATCAAGCCCCGATCCCCATCAAGAACGTCCAGCGCCAAGGTCTCCGCTGCATAATCTACTCCCCCAAGCCCCTATCTCCAGGTGACAGAATTCGTCAAGAAGTAGACTGGAAGCGAAGATGGGATCACATGCAGCAGCATACCGGCCAACACCTCCTCTCCGCTGTGATGCAGAACCGCCATGAACTCAAGACTCTCGGTTGGGGCATGGGCGCTGACGAGAGCATGAACTACGTTGACTTGCAGCGGAAACCAACGGAGGAGGAGATGCAGGCTATTCAGGATGAGTGTGCAGAGTTGATCCGTGAGAACTTGCCGATAAGGGTTGAGACGCCGGAAGATGCGAAGCATGATAAGCTTCCCGGTGATTATGACAAGTCTGATGGTGTTGTGCGCGTCATACACATTGGGGACCTTGATGCAAACACGTAAGTCCTCTCACCTTGAGTTGAACTTGTCTTCTAACCTCTACAGATGTTGCGGAACGCACCTCTCCCAGACATCTCACATCTCCCTCATAATCCTCGGCTCAACACAATCCGTCCACGGCAAAAACTGCCGTCTGTCCTTCATAACCGGCGATCGCGCCATCAAGCTCGCGACATCATCCGTCAGCGCCATAAGCTCCATCGCAAAGCTACTCTCCTCCAGCAACGTCCCCAGCGAAGTAGTCTCCAGAACTACAGCTCTGTCAGATACAGCCACCGACTTGAAACGCTCTGAGCGAAAACTTCTACTTGAGGTGGCAAAGTTTGAAAGCGAGCAGGCTATTAGGACCGTTGTGCAGAATAGAATGAATGCGTATATTCATCGGCATGATGGGAATACAGATTTTATTAATAAGATCGTCGGAGAGACGAAGGATGTTCTCCAGGGAACGGGGTTTGTTGTTGTTATTGCGATTGGGGAGCCAAAGGGGAGTGGACCGGTTGTCATTATTGGTGATCAAGTTGCCGTTGATGCTATGGCGCAGAAAGTCAAGGTAGTTATCAAGGATATCAAGGGCGGAGGCGCGGGAGGTAAATGGCAAGGCAAGGTAAAGGAGTGGACGAATGCGCAACTTCTGGCGCTGAAGGAGGTCGTCGAGTCGTGAGACTCTCTACAGAATCTATCGTCTAGATCTATGGTTCTCTATGTATCTCATCCTAAAGAAACAACCAGACCAATCTTCATCCCTTCTCGCCAACTAGATCAGCTCCAATGGCTTCGGTCCAACAACCCGGTTCAGCCGATACCCCCGTCGCTTCGGCTTCGCCTGCGTCATCTCAAAAGCCTTTCGAATATGCCCAGCATCAACAGCAGGTCGCTGCGGGTTCGACATGAGGAACAGGCCTTGTCTTCTAGCCAAAAGGGCCGCGGCCGCCTCATTGTCCTTTCCGCCCTGAGTGGTGATCTCTTGTGCCTGGATTGACAACGCCTTGTCGGTCAGGCGCTTAACCATTTCCACGGCGATAGAGCCAAGAATCTCAACGGCGTCGTCTTTCTTTCTGAGGTCAGCTACATCGCCGATACGAGCCCACTCGCGGAATTTAGCCTCTTTGGCGCGGTGGAAGGACGCCTTGCGGTAGGAGCACCATTTGGTGTACTCTTCCCCTGACATCTTGCTGGTGACCTCGTCGGCCCAGATAAGTCGCTCGCGGGTCTGTTCGCTGATCTGGACGGCATCAGCGTCTCCGCCGGGTGGTCGAACGGCGAACATGAACTCCTCGTCCCAGGGCATGAGAGCAGCGGAAGCCTCGGTGGTCTTCTTGGCGGTGTCTTCAGCGGCGTTGTCGGTGTCGGAGAAACTATCTTCGGCATCGTTCTCGGGCTTGTCCCTGTCATTTGTTGTTTTTCTTGCTTCCCCGCGAAGTCTCTTCCAGCGGATGACATTCTGGAGGCGAGTCATCCGGGCCGTGTCGTGGCGGACCTGGAACAAGATATCCTTGACTGCGATGAACTTGTCACCGCGTCGGGCAGAGAGCTCTTTGGCCTTGCTCAGCTGTGTATATGTTAGCTTTGATGTCTGCTTAACCGAAGGAGTTAGGATACTTACCAGATGGATGATTTGATCTCGCACAATCTGCTCCACGACGGCGGCGGTTTCGTTGGCGATTTCCTGCGTCTCACCAGCGACGAACATCATCTGCTACTGTTAGCGAAGATACGTTAATAGAATGGACTCAAATCTAACCTGCTGGATTTCATTGATGAACTTGGGTTCAAAGGGTGCCATGATGGGCATCGCACTCGAGGTAGTGCTTCGAGGATGTTGTGTGGTTGAGGAGGAGATGACACAAGAACTTATGTCGACATCCTTGGGTGGGAGAAGAAGACCTCTTTTTCTTCTCAGGACTTTGATTTATCACTTTTTAGAACGCGTCTCAGTTAATGGCGTCCCTTTGTGATTCACAGTGCAACATCGAAGTCACGAGGGTTGGTAGGTTGCTCTGACCATTCGTTCGAACAAAGAGGCAGCACTGCTCGACGCAGTCAGAAGAAGAACAGACGCCGGGTCTCTTTATTGTTCCAGTATATTCTTTGTCAGTGCTATTGCTACAAGTCACAGCCAACCTATTGTCCTCGAGACAATTGAACATAAGGACGACATTCTCATTTGACATTTACCTGAATGGTATGAACATGATTACGTCTTCCCGTCAAAGGCTGCTTCATCCCACTCTCAGATATTGCCCGAGCAATTAGCTTCTGAACTCCAGGTTCGAGCTCCACAGCCGCGGTGAACTTTTGCCAAGCCTGATCTTCTCTGTTATCTACCTTCCCTCGAATCCAGCTTTGTCCTTCGTCTTTACTTATTTCTACCAGCGCTACGCCATCATGGCTCCAAGCCCAGCCTTCAACCAATACCGACCCTGCAGAGATGACTTCTGAGTCCGCGGGCTTCGTCATCATCGAGTTCACTTCAACCTCCCATACCGGCCGCATCTTCACGCCCTCTGGGTCTGTTGGATCCTTCTCGTTATAAAGAACAGCAGCAAACGGTCCCGGTGCGCGAGCCTTCTGCAGTGAAAGCCTACAGAGCCACTTTGTTGAGTTTGTTCCGAACCAGCCAGGAACAACAAGTCTCACCGGTCCGCCTCGTTCTTTGCTAAGTGACTCTCCGTTGATATTCCATGCAAGGAGTACCTCAGACCTTTGTGCCTTCGTCACCGGTAGGTCCTTCTGATAGCGGTCTGCTTCGTACTCAAAGAACTTTCCATGATCGAGACCTTCTGACCAAACAAAGTGCGCTTCAGGAAGGGGCTCTACAAGAGCGAGAATAGTCGACAGTCGAACACCAGTCCATACCACGTTACCAATGCGCCATGGGTTACTCGTCGGCGACTTCAGCGGACTTCCGTAGCATTCGTGAAACGACGTAACGGAAGTCTGAGGCAAAGCCTTGAGTTGTGCTAGGGAGAGGGCGAATGGTTTCCGAACTAAGCCGTCGACTACCAGCAACCATTTTGTATCATCGACTACAGCAGCGCCCATATGTATCGTTTGGAATAGTTGGTCATCCGGTGTGATGAAGGATGCAAAGTGGTGAGGTGTCGGCGGAGGGCGCAGGAAGAACCCTTCCGGATCAATGGATGTACAAGCCTCTCTCTCAGCACCAGCTGTCGGTATTTTGGAGGCAACGTGGTCCATGGTCTCCAAGACTATTGTATCCATTGTCTCAATACATGGATATTGGGAGGTGTTTGAAGCGGTGGCTGAACGACGTACTCCCAGCGTGACTCGTCTCGCGGGTTCTGATCCGCGCTCCGCAACGCTTGCTCCAACTGCCGAGCTTCGGCAGACACCATCTTCTTAGATCCCATTCTCAGACCCAGACTCCAACAACAATCATCACGTGCAGCAATGCCTGATTCGGTCTGGTGGTCTAGTGGTATGATTCTCGCTTAGGGTTAACCCTACAGCTCAGCTTGCGAGAGGTCCCGGGTTCAATCCCCGGCCAGACCCTTCCTTTTGCTCTTGAGACCTGTATGATGTCTTGAAGCTATTCCTTTTTGCTCCTGGGCGAAGTTGGAATGTTGGGATGAGAGTATGTTGCAAACTCTGAAGGTCTTGCACCTGGTTGGTTAAGAGGCAGATAAGATAAGCAATCTTATCACAAGCACTACCCTGGACATGTTATTAACTTGAGGATGACCATCGTTTGGACTCTGTGAATATCTTAAATATGTAAATCTCTTGCTGGTAGCTCTTTAAATTGCTTTTTATATCTGCTCCTGTTCTTTTATTTTATGTCTAAGCGTTATACGTTGCCAAGTAGCTGAAAATACTCCGTATGTTGTTTGATTCTGGGGGGTGATATCAAAACCTGCACAGGCATATACAACATTACGGATCGCCCACAGTTTAGTAGACATGATATTCCATCGATAGATCCTTAGACCCTCTCCAGAGCGGTCATTCTGGTTTAACTAACTCTTTCCATTCGGGTCCGGATATGCATGAAAACAAAGCGACCATCTCCCCCCGAAATCAACTGTCACCCAATTCCACCTCACCTCTCAACCAATCAGAGCCACGCCCGGTTAGCTCAATCGGTAGAGCGTGAGACTCTTACGAGTACGCGATCTCAAGGTTGCGGGTTCGACCCCCGCATCGGGCTGTTCCTATAAACGATTGCGAGCAATAGCGAGGCATCTCTTTTTTGCATTCATCTTCTACTCTTCTGGTACGTCGACGCCAGAAACTGACTTGCAAATCTCCAGCAACTCTTCTTGCTTACTCACATTGTCCGCTCCGGGATGAGGTCTGCTCTCTCCACTCGTTGTCACGAACGCACCAGATGTGACCTTTGCCAGGGATCCTTCACCAGCGACCCAGCTTGCCAATGCTTTCGCTGGTTCGCTCAGCTGAACTGGTGCCGAGCTTCCTCCCATTTTGGTCTTTACCCATCCGGGATGCATGCTGATGACTTGGATGTCGGTCCAGCATCGTGCAAAGGCCTTTGCGAGCATTGTGTCGTGGAGTTTGGTGTTGCCGTAAGAGTGTGACTGGGTCGCGTTCTTCAGAGTCTCATCACCGCTGTAGTGACTGTCCGAACTCATGAAAAGAAGTCTGCTCTTGGGCTTTTCCATGAGACACGTGAGGATGTAGGGTGCGAGGGTGTTGACTGCAAATACAGCGGAGATCTTGTCCGAGGTGATTTCCCTTGACGCGGTCGAGCCATAGCCGATACCCGCATTGTGCACGACGACATCAAATGGCCCGGCGTTGTTAGCATCCTTGGCGAGCTTCTTGGTCTCTTCAATTGACGATAAATTGCCGACTAGAACAGCCGCGGCGTCGGGGATTGCGGCTTTGGCTGAAGCGGCACGATCGGCATTGCGGGCATGGAGAACGACTTGGTGGCCTTGTCCGGCGAGGAGCTTTGCCGCAGCTTGACCGATGCCATCAGTCGACCCTGTGATGAATACGCGAACCATGTTGTCGATAATAGTGAAAATTTGAAGTTAGGACGTGATGAGTTGCGAGAAGTCTGAAGCTAGAGCCGTTTCGTTTCACTGATGCATGATATCACAGAACTTGAAGCTGGTTACGTCATCAACTCTAGCATCTACCAGTACACAAGTACTACGTGATAAAAGCAAACGAGTGTAGTTCTAGCAAAGCCGGAACGGTTTAGTAAACACTAATAAAACGATAAACTATTGAATTATCTTCTATGAGGCTGCAACGAAATGAACGTCCTGGATTGTGAAGTCTCGTGTTCTGGAAAACGTGGGGTCCGCAACCAGTGAACCACGTCGCTGTCGCATGGGTAATGAGAATGGACTTCCCAGTCATTCAGCTAAAACCAGGATATTCAGGGCATCGTAATGTCTTTCGGATCGAATCTGATGGAGTTTCGCTTCGACTAAAATTGACAACAAAGCTGCCCGTGGTCTGCATCCTCGGCCACGGACGCCGAGACCGAAATGCGGAGGTTACATAGCTTTCTTTTCCCCAGCAGATCTTCATGCACATCTACCACAATGAGGAATTGACTAAACCGTTATGATCTTGTTTTCGGTCTGTCGGTTTACCGAAGTACCCCTCTTGTAATTTTCCGACGTGATGTATAAGTATGTTGTGATGTATTGTGAGGCTGTACAAAAACTGGGACGAATCGACCCAACCACTTTGCACGCGATGTTTTCGTCAATGAGCAAAAAGTTCTTATGTCTGGTGTCACTCACTGTGTCTCCGGTGACTGCAACGGAACACTCAAAGTGTTCAACCAAAAGCCTACTCATCCCTAACGGGACAATTGCCTCAGTCCAGCACCACCTTGCCGGCGATGCCATTCCCCTTCCCAACACAGTAGCATCCTGCGGAGGTACAAACTTCAAAGCCAACATCACAGCAGACCTATGCAGAATTGTTGTCAATGCATCAACAAGCGACTCCAGCTCAGTCCGCATCGAGGCATGGCTTCCTGACCACTGGAACAAAAGGCTGCTGGCCACAGGGACAGGCGGCATCGGAGGATGTATCGATTTCCCAAGTGTCCAAAATGGAGCTCAACTTGGTTTTGCAAGCTTCGGAACCAACACAGGCCATGATGGTGAGCAGGGGTTTGACTTCTTCCTGAACCAGCCAGAGGTCATCAACGACTTTGGCCATAGAGGGATTCACGTTGAAGCGAAGGTTGCAAAGCAAATCGTCGAGCAATACTATGGGAGGAAAGCTTCAAAGAGCTATTACCAAGGATGCAGCACAGGCGGCCGTCAAGGACTGCAGAATGCCCAGCTTTACCCCGATGACTTTGATGGAATTCTCGCTGGAGCTCCAGGCATCGACTGGCTTCACATTGTGGCGTCAAAAGGCATATTGGCCCGACGGATTGGATGGCCGGACCTGACGTCTGATGCATATGTTCTACCAGAACAGTGGAAGGTGATTGTGGCAAAACAGATTGAGCTGCTTGATCCTCTGGATGGTGTTGAGGATGGCATAATCGACAACCCTGCTGCACATGACTTCGATCCAGCAATCATGGCTTGTGGTACTGGACTACTCAACACTTCGCTCTGTCTAAAACCCCTGCAAGTAGCATCTGTGAGAGCTGCATACGAACCTCTGGCGGACTCAGAGGGCAACATTGTATACCCAGGCTTTGCATTGGGCGCTGATACAGGCGTCTTCTCCGCGAACCAGGTCAACGGCACCGCTGAGTTGAACTACAAAGTCTTGCAGGTACGGACAGAATCCATGGGTGTAGAGTAAGAGCTAACAAGGGTTCGCAGGACTTCTGGCGTGGTGCTGTATACAATGACTCAACTTGGACACCTCACAACTTCACTGTCGAAGACATGGACTTTGCCGTCAAACTTAACCCAGGGGGCGTCAATGCCGCAGAAGGCGGTCTTCAGAAGTTCTATGCCAAAGGAGGAAAGATCATTTCCTACCATGGCCAAGCTGACCAAACCATCACGCCCAAATTGACAGCTGAGTACTACACGAAGGTACAAGCCAACTTAAATGCCACGCTAGGTGATATGCACTCCTTCTACCGACTGTTCTTTGTTCCAGGGATGTATCACTGCTCAGGAGGTCATGGTGCGTTCGATTTCGGCCAGGTATATCCGTTGAAGAAGGATAGACTGACGGCTAGAGAGAATGTTTTGCTGGCTCTGACGAGGTGGGTTGAGGAAGATAAAGAGCCTGAGACTATGGTTGGCGCCACGTTTGGCAGCAGCGAGGCTCCGGGTAAAGCTACAGCACAGCGAAGTAAGTTTTTCCAAAGGTCTCTTCGACGCAATGAGCTAACAGTTTCCAGAGTATTGCCCGTACCCGTATGAGAGTAAATGGGATGGATCTGGAAACATCACCAAGGCCGATAGTTGGCGCTGCAAACTTCCTGGAGTCTAACAGCCATGCCAGGATGAAGAATGATCTTTGTATTCGCTATCGAAAGTGAACTCAGTAGTTCAATTTCTTCTTATCCTGGATTCGTATCTATAACCTATAACTTGTTCTTACAACCTACAGGCCGGGATTGTATAAGAATCGTATCAATATCTTCGACCTTGTTCAGTCCCCCGACATTCATCGGGGCATCCAGATTTGCTAACAGTCCCTTTAACACGTGCCTAGCTATATGATCGCTCATGATACTAGGTCCCCAGATCCAAAGTCGTCCCACAAAGACGAACTTTGCACCCAGAGCGAGAGCCTTGACGATATCAGCTGCTCCTCTGACATCGTCGGCTTCACCGGGAAGGTCAATAGTTTACCGAGCACATACTCTAATCACTACAGCGAAATGATTCGGATACTAGATTTTATCTGGGAAAGGCTCGATAAGCACCTTGTAAAAGAATCTCAGAGCTAGTAATTACCCGGGCGTAAGTCGCTACCGCTCGCCAGTGCAAAAACGTTGTTCAAGTTCTTTTATCCAACATTACTTGTCCTATGCAGTCTGCTGCATTCACTTGTTTCATCATTAAAGTTAGAATTAACCTTGATTGATTCTCCGATTATCAAACATGGCTAATGAGGCTCACCAGCTTAAAAGGTGCCGTGATATCCGTGTTCGCCACGTTACCGCCCCTAAGTCTGCCTACTCTAATCAATAGTGGGTGGTCTCTTGTCTCAATTTGTTCAATTCAGGGTAACATTCATCAGTAGCATGCAAACAGTTGAACCACTCAAAATATCAGCAGGCGTCAACTAGCGCTTCATCATTGGACTTTGAGCAGGGTGGCTTGAAATGCTGCTTCTGAGTAGTCGGCCGTGCTGCATGATGATTGTCCAAAGATCTGAAATGATTGGATGGCGGAGCCTAGCGTCGCCAATAGCCTCACAAGGCGTTCCTGCACTGGCGTTTTGAAGGCAGGGGTGATGCCGCTCACATTTGGAACTGCGGAGCTACGGGTTCAACGGGTTGAGTTTGTCTTCGGTAATAGAAAGAGTGATAGCATGCGCTATATAATACCCTGCTGTTTGCTCACGATAGCTTCATTCCTCACAGGCGGGCAACGTTCTCAAACTTCAATGCAGCTGTAAAAATGACAAAGAATCAGATATTGTTCTCGGTCGATAACCAAACGCCGTTCATTCTTGTCCCAAACCCAACAACGTTCAGTGACTGGGGTGACTTTGCCGCAGGCCCGACAACAGTAAGCCTTGGACCAAATAGCGCCGTACAACCGTGTTAAAGATGTCTAGGTTAAACCTTTCCAGAAAGGAGACGGCGGCCATGTAATGTCTTCTCAATCACCTTTCGTTGGATCCGCAGGAATAGTTGGATACTCGCTCACCAGCAAGAATGGCGCCACTGTTTACATTCGCCTCCTTGCAAGTAACCCGTACCTAAGCGTTCGCGACAACTGGGCGTGCGTATCGTTATCTTCAATCGACGGGAGCATCAACCAGGACGCTTATAATCACCATTATTATAACGAACCTCGTCATGCCAGCATGTCATTTGAAGAGAGAACCCTTAATGTGAGCATCCACTGGCGTTCTCTTGACCGAAGGCTGATGTTGATGTAGCTTACTTCGAATATTGGTCATGCAGACGCGGCGACGGCAACGTTTGTTTTGACATATGTGTAAGTAGCTAGTTTAACACCCTCTCAATACCCTTCAAATCCCACTATGTTAGGCAGTGCTAAGGTCTACTATAGGGTCCCGGACGTGTACCAGTCCTCTTTTATCAACCAAGTTTAACACGTGAGCTATCACAGCGTCTAAGTCTATGGACTTAACAGGTCTCTGCAGAAGTCACGGCAGTAATGAAGTGATGGAGAATTTGAATCAATCATGTCGTTAATATCATAAACTAATTTCGTATATTATGTTACATGGTGACAGTTTTCCAATGATAGTTGGTAGATTTTCCGTATTATATAAATGCGCCAGACCTGCCCAAACTCCAAATCATGTCCAGTCTGCAATCACCTTGGCCAGCCTCTGAACGAGATATACAGACTGTCCCTGGGGAAAAGCTGCATTTCCCCGATCTCTCTCGTTCAGAGTGCTGGTAAGGTGACCACAAACTGAACAACACAAGGAAAGGTTGTGAGATCGGGGGTTTGTCCAAGAAGAAAGACTGCTACTTCATGGCATTCAGACCACCAGCAGAGATTGGTGGAGCTTTATCTCCTGCCTGCTCCTTCTCGTCGATCAGTTCGCCAAGAGGCATCTTGCCCATGGAGGTATCGACCTGAGAACTAAGCATTCCACGGCTGGGAACCTCACGGGGAACGAAGTGCTGATAGTCAGAAGTCATGTCCGTTCTGTCCTGGAGAGAGTAGTTGGTCTCGTCGATAGAAGGCTTCTTTCCAGCGGGAGCTTGATTGCCAAAGAGGGTGTTGGGTCCAGGCTGCTTATTTGAACCGGACTGCATGTCGGAATTATCGCTGCCGACATGAGGGAACTTAGAGTAGTTGAGAGACTTTCGGTGCTGAGCGTAGTCAGGCATACCCTGATCCTTGCTAGGAGGGAAGTTGGAGCTAGTCTTGCTGGAAGGTGAAAAGTCGTCGTTAGTGCCACGAGAAAAACCAGAAGACATGTCCTTGTTCATTTGTGAACCAAAAGTGGAAGTCTTGTCATCTGAGTGACCAGAAGAATAGGTGGAAGTGGCCTCCTTTGCCTTGCTGGACATGTAGCTAGGAGTAATATCTTGAGGCTTGCTGAAAGTTGCTTGTCCGTAAGAAGGAAGGTTTCCAGTAGCGCCGTGGGAGAAGCTAGGAGTATTGTCCTTGGACTTGCCGAGAGCTGGTTGAGTGTTGGAGGGAAAGTCATCAGTGGTGCCGTGGGAGAAGGTAGAGGGAGTGTCCTTGGACTGGCTAGAAGAAGTATCGAAGCTACTCTGGGAGAGATCCTTGGATTGATTAGGATCCGCGTGGACAGTCTTGATAGGTGATTGGTTAAAACCACCTGAGGTACCACGAGAACCGATAGAGGCAAGATGCTTGGACTGCTTAAATGACTTATCGGAATCATCATGAGGGAACTTGGAGGAAATGTCTCTGGCCTGAGTAGGTCCAGAAGAGCTGTGAGGAATAGTAGAGGTAACATCTGAACGATTCTCAGTCTGCTTTGACCCAGGAACCATGTTGACAGCGCGTTGTCTTAAGTTACCAGCAGTATCCTGAGCCATGGAGGAAATGTTAGCCATTGTGCCCTTGGTGTCTTGGGCGAGAGAGCTGGCTTGGTCAACAGCTGTATTGCTGATCTCTTGGGCACGAGCCATGCCGTCACGGGCAATGCCTCTGCCTCGTGGGGAAGTGATGAGGGGAATGATATAGATGGTGGTTAGACCGAGGATGGCGATACCGAAAGGAGACATGAACTGAATCAGGAAGTAAAGAGAGCCGGTGAAAGCAAAAGCACCAAATGTCTTCTCCAGGTCTTCGGCAAAGATGATCCTCTGAGTCTGGACAACGGCATATTGGATGAAATCGTGGATATCCTTGAGTGTAGCGTTGAGAGTTGATTCCGGAACGGTCTTGTACTGTCTGGGTCGCATGCGAGAGACGAAGTTATCAGGGCCGAAGGAACGACCAGCGAACTCAGCCATGGACATAACTGAAAGCAATTATTAGCATCACTGGTACCGAGAAGTGAGGATAGACTGTACCTCCAAGGCCAATTGCCATGGTTTTGAGAGTCAGCTGGGTGAGGTGCATATGGTGAACTGCGAGTAAGAACCCGAGGGCAGCAAAGTAGGATCCGATAGTTCGTACGGGATCCTCCCACTAGACAGTGTCAGCCACCAGCCACGACAACGGCTGGAGAGAAACATACGCTGATGTACTTGTAGAGGCTATCCTGTTGAGCTGCGGAACCAGAGTCAGAAACATGACTTCGGTTTGATGACCGGCATTGTCTTACCAATTATTTCCTTCAATGGTCCAGAGTCTCGGCGTTCGACATTGCTCTGCGAGCTTGGGGCATCGTCACCCAGGACGGCCTGGAAATTGTTTTGCAGTCCAGTCATAATGATTAACGGATAGCTAATTCCTATAATTTTAATACGGCTAGGTTCGATCGATGAATGATAAGATTGTAGGAACACAAGCCACCCATCGAGCCAGCACCGCCCTTTATCTCTGCAGCTCCTTACAAGAATTCCGGGGCTGAACTCTAGTGCGTCATGGCTGATGCGCTCATGATGATTTCTCCGGGTCGTGACATCAGGGCTGTCTCAGCCACCAGCCTATTTCCGGCCTAGACCTCATCCACCAACAGCTACTGAACTAGCACTGACTACACCCACGTCATTTCCATCGTCACCGTTTCAGATTATCGAGATCAAGATGAGGTATTGCTTATATGCATAGTTTACGGCTAAGACGGATGCTGAGGGAAAAGCAGGATTGAGGGGGAATTTTAAATTCGTGGAATCCAAGGCTTGGAACTTGGCATTGAGAAGGTTTGGGCTAATGCTGGGGATCGACATCATGGTACGCTTGGAACGGAGAAAAAGCACACGACAGAAATGTGTTCAATCGACGATGCAGATGAACTCATTCCTTCGATTATATGCCATGTTCACCCGCATCTAGAGCTCCTCATTGTGGCTGGTAGGCTTGTTGTGTCAATGGAAACGGGCTTCAAGATCGATTGAGCATTATTATCACAACACGGCTTCCATTCCTTTCAGAAACTCTCCTCCATGATAGCTCAGAGCTTCTTCCCCGCGCCCATCCCGACGCCCATCTCCACTTGTCGATCTACAGCACTATCAGCATCTGTAATCCGAAGCGCTTTGCCATTGCTTTCTACCATGATGAGAGCTAGACATCAATTGGACCCCAGTTATCGCTCTTGGCCAATCTCGCTGTGCTCCCAATAAGAACGACCAAGGTTGCCGTTATGAGGTGATCCACATGAGTTTGTCTTTATCACTGCTAAGGGCCATTGACGTTTGCCGCCATTGATCAATGATCTCCGTCACTAATAAAATTATAACGCCGACAAAGACTCCCTGTTATGCAAGTTTCAAGTTATGCTATGCGTGGCGCGCGATTCCAACAGATTTTTCTAGGTTTTCATATTTAAATTGAGCCGGAACACCGTCATTCGTGACTCAAGCGTTCGTATCATGGATACAATGACCTCGGCCATTGACCTTGTCTAACAGTTTGATCAACAATCTACAATACTTCCTACCTTTCACTTGTTATGCAAGACCTTTTCCAACTCTAAAGAATCTGACAGCAATGCTCCTTCTTCTCAGGCTTCCAAGTCCATCCCGGCACGAGTTCCCAGTCCCTAAACAACTTTTCCTGCTCCATCTTGATCGTAAGACCAGTCATGACAACCTCTTTATCTTTGCAATCTGTCCGTACCTTCACTAGAAGCTTGTTAGCGATGATATCAACCTCACACTCATGACCACATGCTGCCTGGAGTCTGTCAGCATCACGGAGGATGTCAGGTGAGTGACGCGGCTTGCATGAGAAAGTGGCCTGTAAAATCATTTCAGTCATCTTGAAGTAAACCTGGAAACCTGAACTGTTAGTATGGCTTGGGATTTGAGGAAACGAGTTAAGAGGCATTCAGAAAGGGGATAGTTTGAACTAGAAAAAAGCTCAAACGTGGCAAACAATACATATTAAATAGTAGAAAGGCTATGCTATAAGTTCTACGACATTTTGTTGTTCATATTGCTCATTCGTAACCGCTTTATGAACATTCCACGGTTCAGTTCGTGGAACGGCAGATCCAGAACAAGTGTTGATTGGCTGATGTCCAAATTCAAGCATCTGTTCACAGCCGTATGAAGTTGTTTCCAATTTGCTCCTGCTTCGAAGATCAAGTTCTTTGAACACACTTCTCTCCCTGTACACGAATCTTCTCTCATATGGACCTTTCCCCTCCCAACACCAGCTAAGCCGGGGTTCGGCGTAACACCAGAGGAGCAACGGCTTGCGCTCAACCGCTAAGTGTTTCGGTTTTCCCGTCCTTACGAAAGGCAGTTATCTCAGAAACCTCCCAGTCAGTAAACATCTTCAGTCTATCGAACTTTGGCCACATCTCGGCCTTCATCATCTTCGCATCGTCGTTTTCCTTCTCATAAGTGAACTTGATAGTCTTTGTCGCGTGGTCGGCATAGGGTCTCATATACGGGCTGATGCATTCTTTAATCAAATTCTCGGGAGTTGGATTTGTCCAGAATGTTAAGTCGCCTTTTTGCTTGAAGACAACAACCATTTTGGCATAAGAGATTTTAGCCATTGTTGGCTAGAAAATAAGCGATATATGTTATAGTTGAAATTTCTGTAGACTGTGGCGTAATTCTAAGGCTAAAGTCACCCCTCGAGGTAAGATTGAGGCTTTTATACCCTTAACATTTAACAGTTGGTGATGCAGGATTGGTGGATCTTCATCAAGAACCATGATTCGGACTCCAAAAGACCATAAGTGACAGTAAAATAAGTCTCTGGCAGAGCATCAGTGTCATATTCATCCCTCCTTGCACTCACACCACATCATATAAGCCAGACTTGTGAAAGGGAGTATGAAACAGATTATCTGTCCATAGTTGCGAGCTGAATAATTGACGGCTGTTTGATGATAAGGTGGTCATTATATTCAACGTTGGCAGTGACAGCAGTGATGTAGTTAAGAGCCATTGACAAATCAATAGTCTCGAGGTATATATCCGGCGTGTCACGGGCATTAATTATCATATTCCCTTGAAACAGTCATACAATAGAACGGAATTCCGTGTCAGCGTCCGTGACCCCACCATGCAACCCTGAATAGATCTCGCCGATTGGACCTACACTCCGTAGCTCCATAATAGGCTACCTGCTTATGGATGACCGTCCGGTTCTGTTCGGAAGGAATAAGAGAATGCGATATCAATTTTGTAAGCAGTAGACTAATTGACCCTAGTAGGCCATCGTTGAGCTCCTGGTGTCAGCGCTAGGAAGGAAAGCGACGAGGGACAGGATCCCACGCGCTGATCTTAACCTTGTCAGGATAAATACACCGTGGCAGCCAATCGCGAGCTTCATAAGAGAATCCTATTGAGCATGCTTAGAGAAGTATATATAACCGTCGAACCGTCGAACGTAGTGTAGTATTTGTCTCGCTTTGATCGAGGAGAATATCTTAACAGAAAATACTTTAAGACCCATTGGAAATCGTTCAGTATAAACCTATCTACAATGAACTCGCCTACCGCAACTATCAACGGAGTTACGATCGTATGGAGTCATTGCCTTTATGTTTCGCCCTCAAGCTAACTTGTAGCAGCGAAATCATGCTCAGCCATACGAAGCCATCTCAGCTCAGCGACCTGAGCTATCGCAAGCCGGTCGAACCGTCCTTGTCTGTGGCGGTTCCACTGGAATTGGCCACGCAATTGCACGAAACTATTGCATAGCAGGTGCATCGAACGTCATCATCTTGGGTCGCCGTAGCGATGTTGCCCAAGAGTCCGCTTCCAAGCTGAATGAAACCTACCCCAGCACTAAGGTGACTTCGCGTACCTGCGACCTGTTCAAAAGAGACCAGGCAAAACAGCTTTGGGATGATTTGGAAAAGGATGAGATTTTAGTTGACGTTCTCATCGTCAATGCTGTTGGCCAGCCAGAGCTTAAGCCCATTCTAGAGCAAGGCACGGATAGACTCTGGCAGGACTTTGAACACAATGTCCATGCTCCTTTGTACCTCATTGAGAGATTCCATAAGCAGCCCGGGCATACCAAGCAAAAGGTGAAGATTCAAAAACTTACTAAAAAGAAACTTGACTGACCTGTACGTCTAGTTCGTTGTGTCGGTGTCGACTCAAGATATCCATCGCTGGGACAGCGCACCTCAGATGCCTGGATACCAGCTGACCAAGAACTCATTCGCCACCGTCTTGCAGCAGATTGCTCGTGATACAACAGAGTCCGAGATGCGCATCATATCATTCCATCCATCGATTGTGTTTACAGAAGCAGCGAAGAAGGCTGGATATACCGAAGACACTCTGCCTTGGGCAGATGGTATGTTGAACCATTGCACTTTTGTTCAGTCCCCGTAGCTGACGTAACCCAGAAAACATTCCTGGTGGCTTCGCTGTATGGGCTGCGTCTACAGAGGCGCAGTTCCTTCATGGTCGTTTCGTCTGGTCTACATGGGATGTAAATGACTTAGCATCCGGAGAGCTCAAGAGCCAGATTGACTCTGATCCATGGCTGCTTAAGGTTGGGGTTAAAGGCCTGTAAAGGCTACACATGGCCACTGAAAGGACTAATCAAGGGATTTTTTATGTTGGGCTAGAATTCTGTTCGTGCCTCGGTCCCCGAAGATGTATACTAGTATCAAAGACGCATCTACTTTGCGGGATTACTCTACAAAATACACGGGCCAAGTCATTATGAAGTTTCATTTAATATTGTATTCAAGGAAGGATTATGGTCTAATTACCGAGTGATACATATTTCCAGTGTATGGTGACGCGAGCGGCGCAAGCGTCTTGACAAGAGAAGTATTAAGTGAATTTGTGAGTCAGATCCCCTCCTTATTCTCACAGTAGAAACTGTTCATGTACCGCCATATGCTCATCGACGACAAAAATTCGATAGTAATACCAACCCTCAAAAACACCCATCTTCTTAAGGATTCCCCAAAGCAGCTTCTTCGACGCTCTCGGAGATCTCATAGGTGAGGCAACATCGTAGTAAAGGGTGAATGAGAGTAATCCGGTAATGGGGTTATATACTTGCTTGCAAAGGTCTGTGCCACAAGCCTTAGCAAAAGCATCGTTTTTCGGCACCTTAGACTCTGTTTGAAAGGGCATAAAGTGGACTTCCAGTTGAATTAGTCGCGGTGCTGGGGCTGCCATTGTGAATGCGTGTTTGTTTGTTTAAGGATGAAGAAGCTGCTATGTTGGGTGGTTGTGTTCGTGTAGGGCTGCATGAGTTAGTATAAAACCCTTGGCGATTTATCTGGCATCTGTGGAACGCAGTGGACTTATATACGCGGAATTCCAAGTATTGTTTGTTAAACGGATGTTTGTCTCTTGCGTTTGGTCCAAGAACAGTGATTGAACTTGGGAGAGATTGACGGTGTTTCACCAAAGGCTGTCCCGAGTACAATGATCCAAAGAGGCTACAGCCTGTTCAGGGAAACTCCACTCGCACACAAGAACTAGAGATGCTCATTTATGGATCTCGAGATAGGCATCACAGTCAGAGCCAAAGCGACTCGGGTAGTTGATTGCTGAAAATTAGAGTAAAGAACTTTTGGATTCTGTATCAGGTACTCGAGGCGCCGTTTCCAATCATCTGTGTTGGGTCACGTTTGTATACCAACCGAAAAGGAGGTATAAAGTGAATGGACTCACTCTACAAAACAGTCAGGGAAATCTATCGCAGTAGAATTTGAACCAGTTGGTATACAGGGAGCATTGTAACCATTGATTGTTCCATGACACGGTTCTTGGTGGCTTATGAAGATATCCATCTACCGTCTACATGGCCTCATGTCAGCGAAGTAAGGTCATCCGCAAAGAAAGACGTAGATGAACTTACATGCCGATCGTCTAATCTTGTAGGCCAGCCGTGCCGTCAACCCTTCGTCTCATGTGTTGAATCTCGATAGTAAGTATATTGTTTGGATGATTAAAGCTTCGTCGTCGACCCCATGTGCTTCTGTAGCCCAATTGATCCTATACTCCCTAGATCCCTGTTTCTTTGCGCCGAACAGAGGTTCTTGTTTCATAGAAGAAACTGTTTATGACGAACCCCTCGATCATCCATGACCGTCAGTCGAAAGAATCGCTAATGTTCAAAAAAGCCAGCCCTTTTAAGCATTACAAGAACGCGGTCTGTCACCTTTCTAGGGGAATTCTGGCGGGATCTGGTGTCGACCTCAATGCTGTATCTGAGTGTCTCAGTTTCATAATCGTATACGCGTTCGCAAGACAGTGCGCCGCAATCTCTCAAGGTGTCGCGATCTGGGAGCGAAATCAAGAAACCTTTGTGCTTGAAGAAGGCGTTCATCATTATCACACCTGGCGCTGGCTTAGGCATTGTGTGTGTGTGTAAGTTTCTGTGAAAGGGTTGTGTATGCCATTCGGATGGGAGTTGTGTTGTCACATGTCGTCAGCATCTGTGTGGTGAAAGGTGCTTATATACCTGAAATTGAAAGTGTCTTTCGTAAACCTCACGTCTCTGTTGCTTCACTAACGAGCTCAGATCAGTGATCGTCTTGTGAGAGTAGACAGTGAAGCACCTCATGCACACTGGACCGTGACACTACCCAGAATACCATGATTCAAGCAACGTAGAAATGAATCACAGGATATTTGCCTCTTGCACAGCAGCTACGCACGCGGACAAGTGAATACCGAAACGTCCATCACAGTTTTAATCCACCACTGTCACTTCTATTGATAAATCAACTTAGTGAGAGAGTTACATGGTCTCTCGGAATGAGTTGCAATAATTGAATTCTTCGACGGCTGGGACACCAACTCTCATTGCGATGCCACCGGCCTTCCCATCCCAGCTTTAGCAGTCCATCAAAGGTGGCATCTCTCGTCTTGAAACGCCTTGAACCCCGCTTAAAATGTTGAGTCAAAGACTCAACCATTCTCGTATCACATATTGCTATCATACTCTTACTCTCTGAATTCAAACACATGCTACATATTAATTCAGTCAGGAGAGTTGAAGTCTTATTCAATTACTGCCTATGTGTTTGAAGCACCCGCGGTCGAAGGCATAAGCTTGTCAAGAAACTCCTCCAAAGTAGGCATTTCAAAAACCTTGAGTAGTCGTTCGTCCTCCAAAGCATCGAAAACCTCTCCATTGTTAGTCATAAGGTACACCCCCTTAACATCCCACTCCTCGAGAATCTTCTCCTTTTCTAGCAAATTGTACAGTTCATTCTTCAAATTCCCTGCATTATCGAAAGAATCATAAATTTGGAATTTGAGTAGCTTGGTCTCTTCGTTGTATTGTTGAGCAGACGGCCGTGTAAAGTTATGCTTCTTTAAAATATCGTCCTTTGGAGGTTGAACCTGCGTCGTCTTCGCCTCAAAGTGGACTTCCATCATCTCGAAGAGCGTTCCTTCCATTTTGATGGTGGCGATGTAAAGATGGTAGATGATAGGTAGAACTGTTGTGGCAGTAATGTTTTGATAATCAGATGAGCCTGTGCCAACGCGCGAATTTCTTGCCTGTCTTCTTGTCTGTCTCACCGGCTCACTGGTCATTCATATACTGACTGGTCTGAAAATGGGCAGCCCCTCAAAGGGGTCTTCACGCACCAGCATCTTCGTGATTGTAGGCATTGAGGAGCGAGCGACACCCTTTCAGTGTGTAGACCGTCCGTGATGGTGTCGGAATTCATCGTGAGTCAATGACTAGGTAGGTAGAGGAGGTGACAAAGAGACATGTGTCGCAGGACATGACAATATCACCGATTAGTCCGAGTTCTGTAACAAGAGTGCCTTGATGGATGGTTAGAGACGAATCTCCTTGGCTATACAGAGAAGAGGACGTCTCACTGGTGCTATGAATGGAACGCATATTCAAATCTTGGGTGAGTTTTTCACGAACAGAAGCGGGGGTATGGCTTTCTTAAGGCATTAGTTCAATCTCTTGAGCGCTTCGTGTAGTGTCTTGAAGCTAAAGAACTGTAGCGCAGCTACTGCCCAGGACATCGACCACTAGCCGTATCGAATTCTTTGTTGTCTGGCCCACCCAGAAGATGAATCTTCTCTTTGTCTATGTCTTTCGCAAAGATCTCAAAGATATTCCACTGATCAAAAAGCCTCATCTTGTCGAACACTGGAAACACCGTCATTAACTTTCTCTGGGTCATCCACTGGTTATGTGGTGACGAATAGAAGTCCTTGGCTATTTACATCTTCCAAGCCCCTTTGAAGTATTGAAGAATGACTGAGATCAACTGCGGACTTGGTGCTGTTGAATTACGCAACGTAGACGACCATTTTGCGGCCTGACTGATTTCCCACTCGCGATCCTCATCTGTATCTCGAGGCTTGCATTGCCTTCTAAAGTACTCGAGCAGCTTTCTTGGGGGATTTGTTTCCGGATTGTCATCGGACTCCTCAAGCTTTCTAAGCCACTCAGAGGATGAGATGGCTTGGAAAGAGAGACCATTATCGGCTAGCAATGGGAGCAAGTCTTCTGTCCACTTCAGAGTATGCGGGTTCACTACGTTGAAGACAGAGGCTTGACTTGGGACCACAGCATCACTCGAACCAATCTCGATGGCAATCTTTGCCACGTCATCTACAGGTAGCCATCGGACTCGCTCTTGCAAGGTAGGCAGTGCTCCGATTGTTTGAGCGGACCTGATCATTAATGGCACCGCCTCAGACGTGTTCCAGATGCCACTGACAGTATCGCCAACAATCTGACCAATTCGGAGGATTGCAACGGGAAGACCAACTTGAGCGGCAGCTTCGGCGCAAATTTGTTCCGCGACATATTTAGAACGCGCATATCCAGTTTGGCTGGCCTCTGCAAGAGATTTGGGCAGACGCTCAGGAATAGTGGCCTCTGACGCGCCCAAGATAGTGCTGATGGAGCTGAAGAAGATGAAACGTGCAGGGGTCGAATTACAATTTTCCAGGCAGAGATCAATGAGATGGCGAACACCTGCAACACATGACTTATCAAAGGTACTTAGCCGTTGGTTGAAGTTGACGGACCATGCACAATGATAAACCATGTCGAGTTCCAGGGCGATGGAGTGAAAGGTCTTTGCTCCGAGACCTAGATATTGGTCTGAAAGATCTGCTGCCAAGCAGGTTATCTTTTCCGGCAGCTTTGCTGGAAACGTCGATCTCAAATTTCTTTCGTTCAACGACTGCTCAACTCTTTTTTGGGCATTCTCATGAGATGAAGCCCTTGCAAGGCAGTATACTCTTGTGACAGATGAAGAAAGGGCTAAATTGGCGAGTAAATGTGAACCGAGAGAGCCAGTCGCCCCAGTTAAGACCTATTTATCAGTAAGTAATTGTGACACGATCTGGTGCAGCGCTGCATCGACTTACAATGGTTTTACCCAAGCTGTGTAGCTCTTTTCTCTTGCTTTCGAAGTTTGCATAACGTTCCAGCATATCTGCCGCATCTCGTTCGTCTATGGCGTCGCTGCTGGTAGCATCGGCACCTGAACTAACACGACAGATCTCTTCAGCTAGCGAGGCAACTGTCGGATAGTCAAATACGACGTTGGTACCAAGTGTATTACCACCGAGATTGACATGTCTCAGTATCGCGGTACGAAATTCGATGGCTCTCAATGAGTCCAAGCCTAATGTTGAAAAGTCTTGGCTGTGGCTGTACTCTATCTCAGGAGGCAAATGCAACACATTTACGAGCTGCTCTGACAAGAAGCCCAGCAACTCGTCCTTTGAATACACTCTAGTTCCAATAGTTGCTTCCTGAGTGTCATATATCGATTGAATCTCCTTTTTAAAGGTTTCGAGAAACTTGCTTCGGATGATGGTACGTTTGTCGGTTCGAGGAACGAATGAGTCTCTGGGTAGCAGGAGGATCATGTCCTCAGTAATTTGTCCATATGCGGGTAGGGAGCCTTGAGATCTTTCAACGACAGACCAAAGCAGAGGCCTCAGCTCCTGAGTAGTCATGTTGGCTGTCGCCTTAGATGGAATCACGGCGATACCTGCAGTTGGTTTCCCCGTGCCAAAAATGATACATCCGTCCACGAGCGGCGAGCTTGAGATTTCATTCTCGACAGAGATCGGGTTGAACTTTTCACCATTCTCAAGAACCAAGATATCGTCCAATCTTCCAACATACTTAAATGCCCCGAGCATCGTTGGGTGCCTGATGAACAGGTCTCTGGTTCTCCACGAACCATCATCCTGGTTGGAATCAGAGCGCAGTGGCCATTCTTTTGGACAGATCAGCTCATAGGTATCAGATCCTTGATGTTCAAACCGGAGAAGGTGACCAATCTTCCGAGGGGCCCGCAGCCAATTCCATTCTTTGTCTTCTGCTGGGCGCAACGAAGTCAGGAGTGCGCCAGTTTCTGATCTATAAGGAGCCGAAAAAGGCGCAATTAGAAAAAAGCCAGAAAGGTTGAGGCAACAAATGGTTTCGCATGGAACTTACGATCCATAGAGACTAACCAACCGTACTCCCAGTCGAACCAGCTTGGTGCCTAAATCCTCCGGCATTGGGGCTCCTGCAGTCACAATGACCTGGAAACTGCGCAAAAAACGAATCCCATCCTCTGACTCTGCAAGTAACTTCACAGTGAAAGGTACTGCAGAAAGGCTCGCATACATGCGGCTCTGTGTAACTTGCAAAAGATGACTGGTCGTGATGGGAAGTCTTGAGTAAAGATGCACGGTCTTCCGGCTTATGAAGCAGCGAAAGAGGCTGCTCATCCCAAATGCATGATAGAGTGGTACAGTTGAAAGAGTGTCGTGTCCAAGGTAATCTATATTGAATTCAAAGCGATATAATGCAATTCCATTAGTGGTAGACACTAGCTTCGGAAGGCCTGTTGAGCCACTTGAGTGGAGGATGCAGAAGACCGTTGCTTTCTCTGTTTCGAGGTCGAGGCCTGCTGTCAGATTGGTATCCAGCTTGCTGCTTGTATTATCGGCTGTAGTGCCTCGGTCAATGGGCAAAACAGATCCAGCAGCAACATCAAGCGAATTGTCGCGTAAACTATCCACGAGAGGTTGTTGGGCGTCTTGCACCAGCAACAAACTGGCATTGGCGGCTGTTAGAAGTGCAGCACAGCTCTTGTAGGGTAATCTCGGAGATAGAAAGAAAGTAATATGGCCGAGCTTGGCTATAGCAAGGAAAGCAATTAGATATGCAAAGTCTCCACTGCCGCATATCGCAACAACCTTGGGTTTCTGGTGTGATGAGTTTCGAGGTTTCAAGTCGTATTTCTCTGCATATACACATGCCGCTTGAAAGGCAAAGTCGTCGATTTGCTTTGACGTATATGATTGTGGATTGTGATCACCTGAAGGTGATTCAATGACAGCCACATGATCTTTGTTGTGGTGAGCGTTCAGCCTCACAAGCTCGTCGATTGTCCTTGCATTGAGAGTCATTGTATTCATTTTCAGTTGATGGATTGATCCAAGGTTTTATATGAAGCAGCTCAATCAATAAATCTTAAATTCAATTTCAAGGCAATCCAAGGTTTATAAATGCATTAGTACTCTCTTCGGATGCTCGGGATGCTCGGGATGCAACTGCCGACTTATGTTGCAGTCGGCACATGTAAATCACGTACTTGCAATGAGACTAACTCTTTTTAATGTTTTCATTGGCTTGGGGATACCGATAAGATTTCATCAATAGCCTATACTGCGGGGTTGAATGCAAATATAGCAGCAATACAGTATGTCTGCGATGATCGGCGCGCCTTTCACGAACTGACCACAAGTCATTGCTCCGGATAAGGGAGCTTTCCGCAGGAGGGTGTTCGGCACGGGCGGCTACATACGTAGTAATTCCTCTACATGGTATTTGGATACGTCAGTGGGGTTGTGTTCTTCAGGTTGATATCCGCCTCATCGATAAAGGGCATTCTGCCAAAATACTTTTGAATCTTCCTCGTTTATGCTCTTTTGAAGTTGGGCTGGCCACCTAACTCTTACTGAGTGAAGGCAAAAGTAGATTCTATTTATCGAGACTGGATATCGAGAATGAATTCCAACTTCAACAGCTATATCAGCTTCTACATTCTGCTCTATGATATAAACACTGCCCAAAGCGCTGCGCTAAACAGCACAGGCACTATCTATTAGTAGAGCTAAAAGTAGCCTCTTGTCTAATAGTGTGCGGACCATAATAGTCTTGGACCTGGACTACCTTGAAACGAAGACCGGGGAAATTCCTGTTCCTGGAGATCTTAGTTTTTACGCTAGCAAGCCGATTAACCCATGGCTCTTACTATCGCCTTCTCACAAGTGGCCCAAGGACGCAGTATTAGCGGCAGCTAGATTAGCTTTAGTATAAAGTTTACCAGTTAAGTATAAACTAAGGTTTCTAATAAGGATCAGCATGGTGAGCAACAATCCTCGATTCTACTATCTGCTAGTATATACTTGTAAGACACCTTGTCTTAACATCCAGTCAATGGCCTTATCCCCAGTAATCCCAAGCCGATTCCCATGATGCTACCATGCGTCACACGAGTATTTCAAGCATCTGGCTTCTGCCCATAAAATACAGTCCTGCATCCAGAACTAGGTCAGCGTGTGCTTTTAATCCTCGAAAAGTAAACTAGACCTACACATCAAGATAGGCATGCAGAGCTGGGTTCGTCAACTCTTTGCGCATGTCGGCCAAGAACAACTGGGCATCCTCGTACTTCCACTGAATGCACCGTGATTAGCAAACTGTCTCTGTCCGATATGCGATCCCACTTACGCCCAGCATTTCGGTTAAGCCGCGAATAGAGAAGCCTTCAAGACCCTGAAGAAGGAAATGGCGGTTCCAAGCACCCCACTGCTTAAGAGTCTTGTCTTTTGGCCAAGTTCCAATAGGGACCTTGATCCTTCGACCAGAGACATTGGTAAATCCCGCGTCAGAGATTGACTGCTGCATCTTGTCATCCCAGAAGAAGGATTTGCCTGTTAGAGATTCAATTTTCTTGAAGACCTCGATCCATTTGAAGAGCGGCGACTCGGGCTTCAGGGTGTCATCATCACACTTGGAGTTGCCCCAGAGCTCGACGCTCTCTACCCAGCCACCAGGTTTAGTGTGCCTAGATACGTCAGAAGCAGCTCGTGTCGTTTGCAACAGGAAACACACCTAAACGCTTTGCGATAAAAGTCGGTCCAGTCGGGAAGACAGCCTATCATAGAGCGAGCGTGGATGAAGTCGAAAGTGTCGTCGGGATAAGTCCATTCGTTTGTGATATCGTCAACCTCGAACCTGCAGTTGGGGGGCACGAAGTTGGGCTGGATGGGAGAAAGATCGACGCCAAGAACGTCAGCCGAAGGATGCTCATCAGCGAATTCGCTGCATTTTTTAGTCTCTGCATCAGAGCCGTGCTTCGTCTATGTGAACTCACATTGCCCAGATACCAGTTCCGCATCCTATGTCAAGAACTTTCTGCCGCTCAATTAGAGGATGCCAACATGTTTCAGGATGCTAGCTACCTGAGGATTGCTGCCAATGGGTGCTTCGTATAGTGAATTGCCAAGGATGATTCTGTATACTTCATGCCTGTTCAAATGTGTCAGAAGGTTACGAGTACTTGTCATGCATGTTGATCGTACATGAGGTCTTCAGCTTCTTGTTGGCGATCGTCATTGGGAGCCCTGATTTGTATAAGCCGACTAGAACATCAGAAATCACTCAATAAGAGCTCACCAGTAGGAGCCATCTTGGTAAGCGTGGTATCGTCGTCCATTCTCCCACTTGAAGGCCATAATCGACGATCGAAGGGACTCGGTGTCCGTAATTCCGGTGCTGCAATCGTGTAAATATCATTAAAAGACCATGACCGGACATTAACTCACGATTTAGAGTAAGACGAATCCGAATCATCATCCTGTTACCCAAGGTTCTCATCAGTCTCCTGAACACTCGAAAATCATGGTGGGCTGATCATACAACTTCAATTACCGCCTGATCTTCAACGACCTGACCAGGTGCAGCGGGGGACTGCGGTCCCGGAGGCGACTTGGTAGGCGACCTAGACTTTTGCGACTTTGGAGACGACATTTCCGTACAATATTCGCACTGATATGCTAAAAGTGTCGGGTTGAGATTAAACTTGGCGCCGTCGAAAACTAAAAGAGGGATTAAAAAGCATGAACAGACCTCTCGTATGTTTGTAGAAGAGGGGGTTTCCACTGTATCCCTGCCGAGAACATTACGAACCAACGCATGTTCTAATGCATGTGGTCTTGGGTTACATTCCGTGGCGGAAGTGTCAATCAACGGTGCTGACGGAACTGGGGCTGTGGAGTGTGTTCAGGGTTCAGCTATGGAAGCTAATATGTCAGATCATGTACATAATAAGAATACGTTTCGACAAGATATGCATTGCTGATGGCTTTGGGATTAGTTCTGAGACATGCGTACAGAAAACACCGCAGGATAATGCAGAGGGCTGCAGGCCCTTGCATTGTCTTGGCCAAAGTGACAGGGTTTGCATACGAGAAATTTTATTACAGGGCTTCATGCATAAACAACCAACTAATCGCTTGGGAGATCTGTCCCTTGGCATAAGCAACCAAATACACAACCGACAGCTCATTATGTATGCCCCGAACAGGTGTTGTCAGCCATTCAGGGAGACATCGAGGTTAGAAGTGTCAATCCTTGAAAACGCGACGAGCTCTCGTCTGGCTTTGATGGTGTTTCGTCGCCTTTGACCAGCGCCCTTGCATGTGCGGCATCTTCCGCGTCTGGTGGATTGACACCGAAGACAAGTCGACCGGTTTCGAGAACAGCCTCGGCACTTCAGGCTTGGTCTGCAATTCTGACAAATTTCGTATCCCTCAATCTCCCCTTGTATCTCAAGAAGCAACTCGTCTATCTCCTGCGATCTTTGGACATCGCCCCACTCACGTTTCCACGAAGACAGTGTCAAGCACAAGCCAATAGCTCTGATGCGACAGGTGTTGTCGCCGGTTCTCAGCAAGCTAATAGCTTGCATAAGAGTTGTTTCGCAGTCGCTAAATTTCATCTGCCTCCGATACATTGCGGCCCTGATTTTGGTGGCGATAGTAAAAGCCATAGCCCTGCTCGTCCAGACAGGACGAGCCGCCAGAATGGGTTGGGTCTGCTGTATGATATCGCGAGTCATGTACTCTGCTTCAACTATCTCGCCACAGACCCAAAATGCAGTGTAAGCAAAGCAGTGACTAACTCGCACGCAAGTGTCAGACTGTCGCCATTGCTCAGGTGATATCCTGTCTAAGCCGAAGCATCGCTCCCGAACTTGCTTCAGTTTCAAAAACAAGATGTCGCTGCGTATACTCTCCCTGAGCCGTTCATAAGGTGGGCTCTCAGATGCGCGCTTTTTCGCAGCTTTCTCAAGAGACTTTGGTTGCGGTGTTGGGCTGGAGGACAGTGGCTTGCGCTTGACAGATTTGACATATGGCTTACAGAAATATTGGGCATAGGTAGACCAAAGGTTAAGGAGCATGATGTTTTCATCTGACACTTTGGCATCCAGGGTTTTGAGAGTCTCTTGAAACCCGATTCGCATTGTGATTCGAAAATCGGTCTCTTCAACACCAAGAATGCAATCGAGAATATACGCAACTGGGCTTTCGGGCCCATATGTTACATATGAATCATCTCTCATTCTCCCAAGGACTGTTGATACAGCTTGAAGGTGAGGGGCGCGTCTGTCGAGACCATGTAGAAGCATTGCTAGCTTCCATAGCTTACCAAGGAATAACGGATCTAACTGATCAGCGAAGCCTTCCAAGTCGTTCTTGAGTTCGTTGAGTATTTGATGGGCTGTTTTTACTTGATTGCATCGGAGCATGGTCGATATGGAATCGCAGTAGGCCTCTATAGCTCGCCATTTGTCAGGAGAAAGCTCTGTGCCATCTGGACAAACGAAGCCGACAGCGTTAGAGCTCCATGTTTGATTACTATCTTGAACAAACATGGAATCCAAGATGTAGTTGATCGAGTAGACGGCTTTCTCTTGCAGCCGGTATCGTTGGAGGCGAAGATTCGATCGGAGCAGAGGCATGAAGCGAACCGAACTGATGGAATTGAGAATACTCAAGATGACCCGCCTTTTTGTTTCCTCTGGGTCTTTTGTGTGTGTCCTCTTCTTAACACCAGAGTTATTGAATTTTTTCTTCACGAACCGTTTTCGGAGGCATCCTTGGCTATGCTTTGTATTAGTACGGAGCAAAAGAATGAAAGAAAAGAATATTCACAGCTGCTATAATGACTGTATGGTGAGACCAAGAAAAAAGGATAACCTCAACATACCTTATCTCGAAGTCAAAGTATTCCTCCAATATACTTGATACAAGCCAGGCAGGAACGTTGTCGTCGATGTAAAGAGTCTGGATAATTGGTGTTACAGATTTCAGGTTGGCCTCTGCTTCGAGAGTCTCCTCAATATGTCCCTTTGACGGACTCATACTAACGAGGTTCCAATAGATCGAGGGGGTTGTTTAGTTCGTGCTGAGGCGGTATAGATAAGAATCTTGAAGGCGAGAGTTGTAAGTGCAAAACGGGTCTGCGGATGTTACTTTATAATTTCTCTTCTCTCCGCCACAGAACACGTTGCTGCAGGTGAGAGGCAAACAGGTACTTGAAAACACAACACAGCGGGCCAATTAGCAGTCCTCTCCAGTTCGGGCAATGTCTTTTCCGACGCTGATGTGCAATTCAGGTAGCAAGCGGACCAAAGGTGCAGATAGAAGTTGTCGTACGCTCACATCGACCAATGGCACGTCTATGCCAACCCCGCCTATACTGATGGATGGTGGGGCGGACAATAGTGAAGAGCCAATCCCGTGCAGGTACTCTTCACCTTCAAGTAGAGCCAACTCAGTCAGTCTACGACGGCGGCCAGTGTTATCTCATCGTCAACAGCCTGCTTCTGCGTTGGGGGGTCTCGATACTAACTGATTGGACATTGTTATCATCAAACTGAACAGATTACTTATACCTGCTTATCTCGCAATTTCCTGCTTATCCGCGTCGAAAATGCCTATAAGTACCAGGCCCTTTCGCGGCAGATCGTATTCTAACTCTCAAGTCATTTTTCTTCACTCAGCAACCACTCGCATTGATCAACACCGATCTTGACACGATCACTCTTACTCTCTTCAAACCTTGCCTTACAGCACCGACATGGCCATCATTGAGATGCCCGTTACCACTGAGGAGGCAAATGCTCATCCAATCGGCGTTTCCGACGCACGCGGACTTGTCTCCATCAAAAGGTCCACTCCATCTTACTTTGAAGATAAGTACTCAACACAAGATGGGATTGCGTATGATGACGATGGCTCCTCTGAGTCTGATACCCATGACAGGTTAAGAAAAAACACTGCTGGCCTTCTGATAAGAACTATTTTGGCTAATATCTGAAAGTACGGGTGAAAGCTTAGATCAAACGTCTCCAAAATGGACCTGGGGCTTTAAGAAGCTGAAAGGGCTTCTGTCTGAGGCTCGCGGAGCTGTGAACGAACGCATCATATCGTTCGTTGGGAATCAGTATGTCTCCAAATCTTCACTTTAATCACTTTCAGACTCTGACCTTTCGATGTAGTCTCCGTGGTACTAAGCTCATTTTCGTCGTTGGTAAGGCCGGGACGGGCAAAACATCTATCCTGTCTGAACTCACAGATGATGGTGACCTACAGCCGTGCGCAACTCTCCAAACAGGTAGGTCCCCAAAATCGTCACTTATCAAGTCTCCATAACGGTAACATGGCCTAGGCACCAAGAGCTATCGCATAATTCCTGGGATCATTGACGACGAGCAGTATCTGTTTATTGATACGCCGGGATTTGGAGATCCTAATCGGGATGACATTGAAACGTTTAAAGACTCCGTGAGCTGTCTGGTTTCTTTTGGGTCTTTTGTTGAAGTCGTTGGAGTTCTCTTCGTCATCGGGAATCCAGGAACCAGACTGGACCAACAGGATGTCAAGACCCTCCACTGGTTACAATGCTTCTGCGGTCCGGACTTCTTTCGCAACATCACCGTGGTCACAAGCTTTTGGGACACATACAATGCTAAATCATTCAAACAGGCATTCGACAGAATGCAGAGCCTATATGAAAACACGATGTTTCAGAAGATCCTGAACCCCTTAACCCCGGACAAGCGCTACCATGGAGCCCACATTTACCATCATGGAGTCACAGGTGGAAATCTTACACTGAACTCCTTTCCCGGATTAGAATATACTGAGAAGCGACATGAACGCCGCGAAGAACTTCGCAACTTGATCAGACGCCGCTATGCAGAGCGTCGCTACAAGCCTACCAAGCTCCAGTTCATGAGGCAAGTTGAGGAAAAGGTGGCATTCATGGAAACTGAGGCCGCCAAGACTCTGCGCGCTCCCGCTGTTGGCGTCACTGTTAATATTGTCAAGGGCAGATGCGTTATTGAGGCTATTCCGGTTTCACAGGAAACTCCGCCTTTAGAGTATGGAGAAATGCCGAATGTCAAGGAGGCTTCTTGGAGAGAAACTGTGCTTGAATGGTGGGGCACTGCCAATCGAGTAGCAGAGTTCTTTCGCGACGCACGCCAGCGGCAGGCCCGGGCCCGGACCCCTGGACCAGCCAGCATCGCTCAGCTGATTCGTCAGTGGTGGAATGGCTCATCAACGGGTGAGGCACATCAAGGTGGTGGTTCAATGAGATCTTAGGCTCGAGGCATTCTATGGGAAATGAGTGGACAGGTATTCATCGTCTTACGTTCATTGCCGAAGATGGGTCTATAAATCGCTCTTTTACTTTATCAATATATCAAAGTGCTTTCAAAGCTGTTACACGTCGGGTCACCCTCTCGCGGAGAGCACTAAACATTGTGATGTAAAATAACAAATATTAAATTTGCTCCACTTTATCGTCATTATAAATCACGAAAGGCTTCTACAGTTGTAGGCTTGAACTGACTTATACACACATTTTGCCTTATAGAACCACGATACAGAAATCTACCACGTGGGGGGTGTGAAAGATCGCCTCTCGCCCGCCAAAGCTCCCAGTTTCAACGCCAATAGCTTGCCAGCCGACTGTTCCCTCGTATGACCAGGATCGATAGACATCCTTTTCGACGCATTCCTGGTTCTCGACACAGACCTATTCCTTCTCAGATCCATCGCACTCGGAGCCGAGATGAAGCTCCGACGGGACGACACAGACTCCCCACGCGACCGACGATTCAAACCCTCGAGCTTCAGCTTGAGAGCCATGCTAGTCTCATATGGTCTAGATGGAGGCGTTTGGATGAAAGAATCAGCGACTGAGCCTGTGACTGAGCTGCCACTAAAAGAGCTGCGTCGCGATTGGGCAGTGGTACAAGATGCTGAAGATGGGACACTCTCGTCGTCTGGAATGGACTTCAAGCGTTCCATGAGCGGTTGACGGTTGATGGTAACCAATTCATCGGCTTCTTCGAAGGAGATGGAGCTGATCGAGGTGCATTTGACCGGCTCACTCAATCGAGAAGCTGAGCAAGACATCATCTCATAACCGGCCATAATTCTCATACGTGCAGTAAGCATCTGGTCCTTGCAGGCAAGCAAAGCGTTGGGGTCTAGCTTGAGGGCTGTCTTGATCTCTAGTGGCTTGAAACGACTTGGGTTCTCGTCCAATGTGTCGACGTTCTCGGTTGTCTGCGGGCTGGTCTTTTCGTTCATCGAGATAGCCTTCTGAAGGTCCTCCAGCTGAAGTTGACTTGGCATGCTACTCAGCCGGCGGATTGCCTTTTCGTTCTTCTTCATAAAGTTTCCCATGCTTTGAACCGCCCCGTTGTTCAGTCTCGATGCAGATGAGGCGACCGTGCCGTCCTTGGTGAGGGTGCTGACTCTCTCGTGGTGAACGTCATTGACAGTGGCTGTCTGGACAACTGTGGTTGGTGATTCCACTGTCGAGGAAGTGATTACATGCTTGATCTGGGAGAGGATATTGTCGAATGTCGTCTTCTCCAATGACTTCGCGTTGATGTAGTACGACTCAGGTTGACCATTCATCGGCGCATCACTGCTGCGAGATCGGGTCATGACAAAGAAGGTACCATCGCGGATGCATCGCCTGACGAAAGCCCATCGTGTTCGCGCTGGGTTATGCTCTAGTTCAGGCTGGTACACAGAGAGACGTGCTAACTGAGTGTAGAACATCGCCAGTCGATGTGCCATCCTCTCGAGTGTCTGCAAGAGAAACGACGACAAAGCAGCCACAGGCGTAGAGTCCGAGTTAGACCCATCAAAAGAATCGAGAACAGTGGCGATGCTCTCGAAAGCGTCCATGCCGTTACAGGCCTCTTGTCGGAGATCTTCCAAGAGCTCAATGTCAAGCTGCACGCAATTCGCAGTAAAGTCGAGGACTCCCCTCTCTTGGAAGCGCAGCTCGGAAGACGGATCGCAAACAAATTCTCCAAGAGCACTGATCTCTTTGGCGCTGCGAACTGCGTCGCTACCAGACTTGGCGCGGGCGATGGTACCCAAGATGTCTGGAAGCTTGGAGGCTGCACCTGGTCCGCCAGAGTTGGCGAAATTGAAGGAAAGGCGCAGGACTAATTCCTCCAGCTTTGATCCGAACAGAGCAGCAAAGCCGCCTTGTAGCAAGCGATTCTGGTAATCGTAGAAGGTTCGAATGGCGATTGTGTTTGGAAGACCTTCTCGGAGCCAGATGTTGCTAATACCGTTGGGATCATACGCAGAGGGAGAGTTGATTGACTCGCCCATGATATCATTCATCTCAAACTGATGGGCTACAAGCGTCTCGACGGTGACCCTCAAGTACGAAGCCCAAAGATCGTGAAGCGTAGAAACGTCGCTATCACGGTAGTCGGGCTTGGGGGTCAGATGACCAATGAAGTACCTCGTCAGCAGACTCGACACCTCAGGATTGTTGGTATGTGCAAGGTTGTCGAAGGACTTGGTGCAGTCGACGCCTGCGTTGGACTTGATGATGAGAGTTCCCCCAGGGTGCATGGGACAGAAATCTGTGACGTCGTAAACACTTCCGTGAACGGCGATCCACATTCGAGACTCTTGACGATGGCCAGTGTGCAGGGCGAGGCTAGAGAGAGAAATTGTCGGGAGATTGCAGGGGAGTGCCTTGGGAGACATGAATACATCAAGCATGAAGCGACGCTCGGCAAAAGCTTTGTTGATGATCAAGTCGACGGTCTCCATGGTTGCTGTGCGGTAGTTGTACATGGCCTTTCGGATACCGCTCATGACTGAGTCAAATACAGACACTGAGCCACAGACGTAGAGATGACCACCAAGGCCACCCTGTTTCTTTGACATGACCATGTCGCAGATCGTGTTACCCTGCTCCACGATGAGGCTGTCGATGTATCGCGGAGGTGTCGGCTTCTCCACAAGATCCCGCGCGACACCGTCATATGCCAAACCATGACGATCTCTGGAGAACGCAAGATGGACCTCCATGAAGCCACTTTTGACTAGTTCCCGCAGCTCAGCCTCGTAGCAGAACTTCTCCCGAGACTGGACTCCGAGGTAGAGCAAATTACGTCCACCTGAAAGACCCGATGTAGCTAGCCGATGCTGCCAGAAGCTGCGGAAGGGGGCGATGCCACTACCTCCGGCGAAGAAAGCACAGGGAACCATTTTGTCGATAGGAAGTTGGAAGGCAACCGGTCGAGAAACACCGATCAGGACTTCGTACAAGAGGCTGTTCTCTGCGGACAAGGGACGAGGATTGAAGAAGCCACTTGCGACGCCGGCTCTCGTGACAGTCTGTCCTTGCGAGAAGATTGGACTGAGCTCATACTCGGCGCGGGAGATGGTCAGGTCGACGGTGCTGGGGAGCAGCTCGTTGCTGTGACTAGAAATGGAGTATGTTCGGGGGACTTCAAGCTGAACGAGCTCCGACAACCAGCTCAGGTCTTCAAGGTTGAACGCCCTGTTCCAGATGTGACTTGGTGTATCTAGGACAGCCTTTTGGAGAAGATCGCCCAAGGATCCACGTACTGGCCACTCCTCTGTAGCTAAAACTTGGAGGACAGTGTTTGACGAAGCGTGAAGGAGCTCGTGGACTTTGACGGTGAGCTCCTTAGTGATTGGGGCGAGGTGACCGCGGCGGAGGATATCGATGACTGTAAGCTGCCTATGCGCAGTTCTTGTGACGGTAGAGATGTGATGCTCAAAGCGGGACCAACTACCTGTAGTGTCGACCGGCTCCCTAACATGTTGATCAAGACCCAGAGCAGCAACCATCTTGGCACACTCCTCCCAGCTGTTGAGAGGCATTACAGCCACACGATCTCCCGGCGCAAAAGTAATACCCGTGTCCCGAATATCCAGGGTGACCATGGCCGTTGACCGGCTGGCATCCTGATCAATCGAAGAGCAACTCGCAATCTTAGCCATATACCGACACTCCTCAAAAGTACCCCTCATCGAATGCGGTTCCATGTCAAGCTTGCCCCGGAAAGGCTCAAGACGCTCTTTCATAGCATCTGAGAACTGACGATGCGTCTCCTCCCAAGGTCTTGTCGCATCTGCCGCGCCAGAAAGACCATTTGTGGCTGTTCGTCCTGTCTTGGCGGCAACTTCGAGGATGCCGAAGACTTTGTAACGATGTACGCCCATGAACCCGCGTTCACCGGCGTAGGCTTCAACAATGCCTTCGAGGACGCCCATGAGACGAGGATCTCCGGACCGTTGGACGAATTCGGGAATTGAGTAGTGGTACTGGATTGCGGCGATGAAGGCGCGGTGGTTGGAGGGGAGCCACGCTCTGAGGTGGAGGGCTTCGACGCCGAGGAAGGATGCGTGTCTGTATCATGTCAGCAGCAGTCACCAGGCATTCACAAATCGACCTACGTCTTGCGACCCAAGAAAGCATCCATTACCAGATATGGAGGGAACTGTAAACCCGATGCGGCGGGGACTCTCTTGGACAAAGGTGATGAGAAGAGACCCCATCGAACCCATTTGTCGGCCGATACGTAGTTGTCGCCTGCGTTGGGGTTGGGAGATATGCTGTGAAAGGCGTTGGGCATTCGTTCGAGTATCTCTTTCAGGCGGATCATCTCATGGAGGAGACCTTCGATGTTGCCGGTCATGACGTGTTCTTGACAGGCGGCGATGGCATCGGGGCCATGCTGGAATGAGGCTATTGGGGGAGTTAGCTAACAAGTTATAGACTTGTAGTGGAGGGTAAAGATGTACCAGATGTATCGGCGCATCCTTTCAGAAATGCCACTTCAGCCCTCTCGCCGAACATTGGCCATCGAAGATCAGTATTGTCGAAGCGCGCAAGATATGGGGTGTTGGACTTGACGTCTCTGATCTTGAGGTTGTACGAAGCCTGGTCGGGAAATGAGAGATGAGGCAGGGTTCTTCCCATCCTTCGTGAAACCTGATAGTACGGAAGAGCGATGCACAATGGGATGCCCTCCAGCTCTTCGCAGAGGTCGTCACCCATCGGACATTGCGGCTTAGCTGTCGATCCATCAGTGATAGCAAGCCCATCCTTTCCATCGTGCTTATCCTCAAAGCGGTAAATAGAACAAAGCATACCGAGCGCTACCACGGCACCCCAGAGCGCTTGGTCGGGAATGTTCTCCTCCGTGCCTTCAACAAGCGGTAGTGCAGCGACTGCTTCTCGTACTCTTCCTCGAGCGCAACATCCTGGCATGCGCTCGCAGAGATCAGACCAGATACGACCAGGCGATCTTGCAAGCGCAGCGATGGGCTCTTCATAATCTGGTGGGCAGAAGCCGTGCTCGACGCTGAGGTATCCATCGCGCCATCCTGTCTGGGGACCGATCTCTTGAGCGCGTTGGAGGACTTGTCGTGCTGGTGCGCCGAGGGCGATGGCGAGGAGATCGTGGTCGCTTGCGTTCATGGCATCGAGTTCTTGTTGGCTCTTGACGGAATCGACTTGTTCGCGGGATGGGTAGTCGGCGTAGAGGAGTTCATTGATCGTCTTTCGTTCTCTGTTCAACTGCATGTCAGCCTTGTCATGACCGGCCCTGTTCATCGAGCATCCTACCTTGCACGAAGCCATTCTTCCGTATCAATCCCGCGTGGGATCTAATTGTTCAATCAGTACTTGTTCTTAATATCCCAGCTCGTCTACTCACATCAAATGCAGCATGAAGATCACCAGGTTGCGCCGCCGCCGAAAACGCACAGCCTCGTCGCGTCTGCCCCGATCGCGAAGAACCACCAACCGGACACTCTCCCCCCGACGACCCCGACACCGGACAAGACGAAATTGACATGACGAAATTAGAGCGATTGACCAATTAATAAAAGCACAAATAAGGCCACCAGGGCAAAGAAGGGAAATCCACAAAACAAACGCAAACAAAAAAAAGCCGCCAGGGCTGAGCAGACGAAAACGTACGACAATCGAACGACGAAAAGCGAAGGTTTGGAAAGATCAACTTCCGTGATAAGAGCGGAAATAAAAGAATATCAAATTGGTGGTATCATATACGTATGAGATGAGATGTCTGGGGCAAAAGAGAGTCGAGACGTGTTTCAGGATGGTAGCACCAAGACTAGACGGAAACATGCCAAGCCAGCCGCCTCCTTGGTCACAGCTCCGCGGCGCTCTATTGCAGCCAGAAAATTAAGCTTAAATCGAGGGATGAGACGGTATTTGTGCCATGGCAAGACGCTGGTGCACCCGGGACTACGAGATTCCGTCTGAACCCAAGGGCCTCGAATTACTGATTGCTCTTTTTACGGTGATATCAGCGTCACAACGCGTATTCTTTGCTTCTTTATGTTTCGTAATAGTGAATCTGAAGAGCGATCGATCAGCTAGGAGAATTTATAACTCTAGATCTGTCTGTGCTTGTTACCCCGGTAGAGTATTACTGTTGAAACCAGTGCGGGCCTCAATTGCCAGATCAAAGACATGAAGAAACCTCAATTACGTATTCGGCCAGCTACATTTTAATAAGCCACATTGCATAAAGAAATAAACAGAGATTCCAAACTATACGTATTGTTGTATATCATCGTCTCTTGAAATACGTATGAGCTGGAACTACCAAATTTGCACTCAAGGTATAGAGAGAATGGCTTATCCAGGAGTAGTGCACTGTAAGCTTGAATTCGCGACAAAGGTCTGCCCCAGTCCACGAAAGCGCGATAAAACATCAAATCGAAAATAAAGATTTATCTATGTTGCCTCCATATGCATATTATCTCGATATTATATCTCAGAGCCAATTTATTCGGTAATGACGTTGAAAAGGCAATTATTCTAGTTGGCTCTTCTGGTTACCCTACATCTAGTGTCAGGACTAACATTATTCCGCTGCCTCCTTGACAGGGGAGCTGAGACCAACTCCACAGTGAGATGTGAGATCGGCCAGGACATGATCTAGGTCTAGTCGAAACGTCCAATCAGCCGAACCAGACGCAAACAACAACGAATAACCCTTCTCGCCGCCAAGCACTCAACGTCATTCTCATCGTCGCAACAGTGAGAGCCAATGGCTGAATAACTAGGCTTGCGAAGCTTGTCAAAAATGAAAAACAAAATGTGATGAGAGGAAACCCGCTTGTGCTCGATGCGCATGGTTGGGTCTTGAGTGCTTTTACATAGAGATTGTTGCGGCGAGGTATGTACTTGCGCTGATGTGAGGAGAATAGTATGGTCAAACCCATCGTTCGACGGACGAGAGACTACGTGGTCATCTACAGGCTCGATCGACCACGCATCTATAAAGCCTTACACTACGACTCCACAGCTCCCCTTGAAGAGGCTGACACTGCAGTTGGCAGTTCATTAATGAGTGTCATCGCCAGCGTGATCATACAGTAGCCATTGGTATTGCTGCTCCATCCCATCAATTCTTGTTCAAGGTATGTTATCATATCTGCAACGTGATCATCCGCTGGCCCATCTCTAGTTTATTTGCTTGCGAGCTTCAACTTGCCTTTGCCATCCGCAGTGAGGCTTGCCAATTTATATTGTCCCAACATTGGAAAAGCGCAAAAGAGGCGAGGAAAGCTGTTTCGGGTTTGGTGGTAGACATGCCACCGACTGGGTGACCACGATGGTGTTGGGGTTGGCTGCTGCGAAGATGCTGATGAACTCGTTTGGACGCCTAGGCAAGTGCGTTGATACCATATCGGTGATCTCCATCTCCTACTTATGGTCCTTGCCAACCACTACAATTGCAATGTTGCTATCACGAGCCATGTCAACACAGACCTGGAGGAACGTGGTCTAGATGACCAGGGCTTTCTATGAACCTGATACGACCTCCATCTTGAACCTTCTCGTGTTCAACTTCCGCCATGTATTTGAGGTCACAAGGCTTCGGCTTTCGACTTTAGACTCAAGGAATAGGTCATACTCTCGCCCACCTTCCATATAAACCTTGACTGTCTCCTCGGGGGAACCGTAGCTTCGAAGTTGCGGCCGCCCAGTGGTGTTCTGAGAATACATACTATAAAAGGTAATAAGAACCAGGTGATGTTGAACGGGCGGAACGTTGTCACCTGTCGGTCCGAGAAAAACATCAACGTCCTTGCTCTTAGCCTCGTGGATCAAAAAGCTGCATAATAGATAAGTCCCAAGTCGCCACTAGGGAGACCCTGCGGTAGAACCCTTGTTAGCTTCGGCAACGCCGCATGGACAGGGAAATAAATACCCGGTAGACGCTGACTCCATCTGTAAAAACACTCCCACGAACACCTACAGGTCCGTCCGAGGTCCTGATTCTGGAGACCCCAAGACGAGGAATTGCGTTGGTCCTCCACAGATCTTCGCCGGTGAGCAAGAGGGCCTATTCTTCAAGAGTCATCTGCGAAAGCTTATTTTGCGCCCATACTTTAGCCTCATTTTTGACGTGCCCGTTATTAAGGGAATGTTGGGCGTTTACAAGGGTTATCGCTGGAGGATTAGCTCGTATAAGAGGGAAGAAAAAAGTTGTGGCGTTGCTCGAACAACTTGACTCTGTTTATCCAAGTTGCAATTCGGAGGCATCTTAGCCGCCTGGTAGGTAGAAAGGAGGAGCAGCAAGTACTACATATTTTCTAAAAGCAATGCCTTTCGCTGACCTGCTTCATCCACTCTTTTAGTCCTGTGAGGCAGCATCTTCTTGGCCCTTACGGAGTTGGTCCGTCTATCCCCGCCAACTTTAACGCTATGGCCAGCACGCTCGGATCTCGTTCATATCTACCCGATGCTACATCGTAAACTGTCTGAGCCTCTTCAGGGAGCCAACGGCAGAGTTCAATGACATCATTAATTGCCCGGTTAGGACCGACGTAAACGTTCTTGCTGGCTGATATAAATTTCCAACGGCAGTATGAAAGAGAAGATGGGGGTAGATACATTCTAGTAGAACGAGCCTTGGCGTTAACAATCATGATTCAAGAAAATCTTCACATTCAAGAGCGTCTTGAGGTTGAAGAGAAGGTCCTGGGACTTTCTCCCGAAACCCTCTCTCAAAACTCCTCGTCAACTGAGACACTAGGCGAGATTCACGTGCCTCTTGGGCTTGAAGCTCTCGAACCCTCATTCTCACTTTCCGAACATCTTCGTTCTGTCAATGTCGAAGTTCCAAGCATGCCTGATGAAGCAAACAAATTCCTGTCCCCATTCAGTTGGTCAGTTCGGAAGAAGACCATTACTCTGTTGGGGCCTTTCATGGCATCGACCCTCGCGGCATATGCAGCCGGCGCCTACGCTCTAGCTTCAGAGCCCCTTTGTGCTAAATGGGATATCAGCAACACCCTCTTCAACATTGGAATCTCCCTATTCGTTGTCGGCTTTGCCTTTACTCCTATGATTCTTGCCCCCATCAGCGAAACGCACGGCCGATACTGGACCTTTGTAGGCTCTGGCGTCATCTTCTTTCTCGGGACTTTGGGATGCGCTGTCACCGAAAGCTACACCGGCATGATGATTTCGCGTCTCGTTACCGGTAACGGAGCCGCAGTATTTGCAACGCTCACTGGCGGTGTTGTGAGTGATCTGTACCGCAAAGAGAAGCGCAATACGCCAATGGCTCTGTACTCCATGACAATCATGGGAGGTTCGAGTCTCGGGCCACTGATCAGCGGAACAGTCGTGGACCTTCTGGGCTGGCGATGGATATTTTTTATCCAATTCATCGCAATTGGGATAACCACAATAACATTATTCCTTCTTTTTGAAGAGACACGAAGCAACGTCCTTTTACGCCGAAAGTGCCTTGCCCTCAATGCCGTCCCGTTCAAGACACCAGCAGGAAAGTTAATCAACTTTGCTCCCGCGACTGAGGAGTGCCTGAACATAGAGATCGGCATTTTATGGCGAAGCTTTGCGTTCCCACTCCGACTTCTGGGAACAGAGCCCATTGTCTTCTGCTTCTCGCTGTGGGCTTCCTTTGCTTGGGCTATCATGTACATGCAATTCAGCAGCATTGGGCTGGTGTTTCGCCGCGTATATGGCTTCGACAACGCTGAGGTCGGTGCAGTCTACGCTGCTGCTATTATTGGTTCGATTATTGGAATCGGAATTTCTCTGTTGCAGGAACCGGTCATGAAACAGGTGCTACCTCACAGAAAGACATTGTCTACACCGGAACAGCGTCTACTCTCACCATGCATACAGTCGATTCTTCTGCCAATTGGACTGCTTTGGTTTTTTATGACAGCGAGGCCAGATGTTTCGTGGATATCTCCATGTCTAGCCCTTGGATCATGTTCAATGGGGATCTTCAGCATCTATCTAGCCGTCTTCAACTATCTTGCTGATACATATCATGGGCATGCCTCATCTGCATTGGCAGCTCAGAGTTTATGTCGGAATATAGTGGGGGGAGTATTTCCCCTTGTTACGGTTAGAATGATTAACAGTCTGACACTAAAAGGTACAGGTGGTTTGCTTGGTGGCCTTGGGTTCTTATTAACTGGAATTCCATGGCTGTTGTACTTCTATGGTCAAATTATCAGAGCTCGGAGCCCCTTTGCAAAGGGTATGGAGTAATTGGTGATTATACATGATGCAATCTATAAGCACAACGATCGATAGAATAGTCCATAGAAATGGTTGTTTCCTGTTGCGTCGAATGAAATAAGTCATGTCACACATTATATATAGAAGATTCGAAACCCATAACTCGCGATTTGCCTTGATTTCTCTCCGGGGCTAAGCTGTTTTTAGAATCTGGGGGTCACATCGACTAAAGTTTCTGGGGAACCGTCTTCCCTTGTCAATCTGGGATCGTCCTCTTGTTCAGGCTGAGTTCTGGGAGATGCACAAAGCTTCCAAGGCTGAACGTGAGGTCGAAGGACAGCGCCTTGGGACTCTTCTGGCCACACCCGCCAACAGGAAGCGGCTCGCTATCTGGATTACAATTGCAGTCCTGGGTCGGGCTTTGTATCGTAATACCTCATCAAAATCCTGTCAAGTGTTGGCATTGCAACCCAGCAGGAACAGACAATGCTGAACGGAACCATAAGCACTGTCAATTATGCAACCTTGGGCTGAAAACCTGAGGAGGGTGTAGCGGTGGGAGCAACTCGTAATAGAATACATTTTGTGTTGACTGATCGCTCATAAGTAGTTCTAAACTGCTTGTCATATTTGTGATGCTTTCAAGTCAATACTGATGTTTCATCATGACAGGTAGCTCTTTTTTGGACACATGATAAGAGTTAGAGAAATTATGTGCAAGTATGTGCAAGTATAGAGTAATAATTTACTGTCGGGGAACAACAGAAGCCTATCTTCCAGTAACAGATCGCACTCCCTCCCTGTAGCAATGTGACTTGGGTCTTGATCATTTGAGAAACAAGAAGTGGTCTTTCACTCCCATTGATGCCGTCCTGGGTCAATCAATAACTGTTCCGGGCAGTTGTGAACGAAGGAGACCTTCCTAGTTTGTGAGTCACTGTGGTCTGAGCAGTTCCACTGGCAGCTCTTGCATCGTATCTGCCGCGTCACGGTCCCTCTCTGATGGATGAATCGCTGGTACTAGGGCGATCCCTTCCATTGTTTGTCACGAACAATGTCAACTCGCCCAGCTATATGAATACGTACAGGCCGGAACTTTCCCAGCTCAACGGAACAACAATCGAACATACATTCAGATCATCAACTTCATCGCACAAACACTTACCACAAACAATCTCTACCACCAAAATGTCCGACGCTGATCGAACGAAGTCAATCACCATCTCCTTCAAGCTGAAGAAGGATAAGAAACAACCAAAGCAGATACTCCTCGAGGAGCTACAGGAGCACTACGGTATGCAGAACATCATCTGCTATCATGAAAGCGCAAAGAAAGCCCTCGCCATCACTGTCACAAAAGACTGCGACTCCTACGATCAGACGAAGGCAGAGCTCTGGCCTGTGCTCGAGGCGACTCAAGTGTTCAAGACTTGGGAGGTGTCCAGCATCAGGATCGTGCATGGGGACAACCACTGTTCGTACCCTGTGGGAGACCCCTATCCAAGCCGGTAGGCACAACAGGTTGCACCTTTGCACCGCACGCTCGATGGGAGGTTGGACGGTTGGGGATACGGAAAGTGACGGCAGGAAGAGAAAATGTATCATTCAACGAACCAAAAATGAAATTATGAGCTATGAGCCTATCGGTTCTTGATACAAAATTGCTCCGTTTCTTACAAGTCTTGAATGTCCTTGACTTGCAGCTCATCCCTTATGTGACATGGAATGCCGTGTGGATCGCAACCTCTTGCGTGAGTAGGTAGTTGCCATTGACTAAGAAGTCTTGCCCCCTTTCACAGGGCGGGCAACATTTCATTGGGAATCTCTTCTCTGAGATTTCCAAGAGACACCGACAAGGGGACACCACCCGCGTAGGAAAATCGCTGTTGCGCGAGACTGTAGGTAGATTGGAGAAAAGTCCCCTGGAAAGGGTGATCCAGGTAGGGCTTGTGGTGAGTTACTCAGGGCACATCCACTTGAAGTACGGTCTGGTCACTTGGCTGCCCGAACTAGACTCCAGATCTCACGAACAGCAAGTAATCACTGGCTTCGCCACATTCTCGAGCTGGATACCATATTCACTCTCCAAATGACTGCTGAAAATGCCATGAATCGCTTGTGCTTAACTAAATCACTGGCTTGGTTTCAGTGTGAATGGGCTCTCATGGAAGGAGCTCTGAAGTCCATCTACCTATATGAACACGACATGCTTGGACGCCTTCCATCGAAACTCACAACAGACTCAGAAAGATAACACACATAGACAAAAAATCACCACCCTAAGCCAAACCACCCTATCAATCACTCCCTATAATCATCAATCTCTACTAATATGGGCCAACCAACGTACCGCCAGATGACTGCACAATTCCAACCAAAAGCTGGGGTCAAGCCCAGACGAGAACCAAAAGATGATCCCCTTATCCATAAATATGGCTCCGATGGCCGACAAGAGGTTGATCTCGAGAAGGGGCTTCTCACATATATGCTCAGTATTGATTACAGCTCCGAAGACAAGGCTGTGGCGAAGTTGTGGAAGGTTCTTGACAAGATGAAGGTTTTCGACGAGTGGGAGGCTCGCGCGGTCTTTGGTGTCAAGGCAAAGGACAACGGCAAGTGTGTCTATTTCACGATTCCTGCACCACCAAACACAAGCGCTTCCTAGCAGTCTAGTTCAGCTTTCGATATCAGGATCGCGGAAATTAAAGACAGCTTGTGATGGATGGTGGCAAGAGACAAAGGCTCCCATGTCAATGGGAATGGACAAAGCCGTGGCCGTCGATGCTATTATAACTCAAGTCGATAGACCTTCCTAATTAACTCATTCCTCGTTCATCTTACATGATACCTTTATGGAGACCTCCTATAGAGGGTAAGCGAGAGTTTCTTTGGCCTTACACCAAACTGCTGCGATAGACACAAATCAATATTATTCCGTGCCGAAAACAAGACCCAACATGGAATGCTACAAGTTCAAATCTCAATATGAACAACACATGATCGGAATATAAGCGATGGCTAATGTCAGAACTGGAGCTCTCGGCTATTAATCTTCAATCATTGCGCCTGTTAATCAGCTTCGGACCAAAAGTATCTCGAGCATTCAATCAAGGTGGACTTTTCACGCTGAATCTAAAGATGCAGACGGAGTCATAGAGCTCATCTTCCAAACCGTGATTCAGGAGCGGTCCATTGCTAGATTACTTAATCACTCTTGACCTCTCGCGTAAGAGCAAGTCTCATCAGAGTCGATTGTGCACTCACCGAGGCATATAAACCTACCATGAGCAGCCCTTTCAGACAGACGACCTCCCATCACAAACACCAAGCGTCACTCTACAACACTACAACACGGCTGACCACAGAAAGCAGACGAGAAAAATGAGCTCTATCACCAACCCAACAAAATACACGATCATATTCAAGTTCTTCGAGACTGATATGATCGAGAAGAACCAAATCGCCGCTGGGAACAATCTATTCAAGCCTATCCTACAGAAGTACGGTGACCGCCTTGAGGAATGTTACTCAGACCAGTGGAAGCTCTTCGTGGTGATAACGGAATGTTTAATGCGGATGGCGAACAACTATACCAAGACTTCCGGAAGGTTTTGGAAGAAACCGGCCTTTTTCGTCAAGATGGCCTTTTCGTGGAACCTCAGCTTTTTGAGTGGGCAGTTTTCGAGGAGACAGAGCAGGGCTTGAAGGAATCATCAAAGCACAGAAGCCCTACTCTTGAGTTATTCTACAGGTATAAACGGACGATCTTCATTTGAAGGGGTCAGCCATGAAGAGGGAGGTACGGGTGCTACGAGCGGATTGTCAATGGTATGGTTCCTGAGAATCATAATACATGTCGTTAAGAAAAACCAGTCATGGGTGTTGTTCTGAGAACACTTCCTTGTATCTTCACTATCATTTAATAAGTCACCGAATTGACCCTTTGTTTGAAAAATTTCTTCCTTGGCAGTGACGAAACACCATTTTTTCTTCAATCAATGGCCAGTGGGGCGATGTGATGAGCGCAGGCTCCGCAGGTTTTGACCAGTCCCTGGTGTGATTAATGAATGTCTACTTGGCAAAGCATGTTATCACAGACAAATCTATTAACCAGGCTCACCGCAGTCAATGCCTCCAGGCATATAAAGAGACGATGCTTGCCGCTATTCTTGCACCCAGTGTCTACTAAAACAATACCTCAACCCAGCTATTTCCGGATATCATACAAAATGAACCGTATGCGCCATCAGGTTTATGACAGGGACATAATAATCATCTTCTGGTTCCATGCTCGACGGCCCATGAACTCTGCGCAACAACGTCTTGCTCGCCGAGATCGTGTATTCGCCCCCATCCGAGAGTATTATGGCAGCGCTCTGTTGCCCATCGTCTGGAGAGGATCTGAGCTCTATATTACGATCACCGACCGTGTAGCTGTTCGTGCAACACTACCGGAACTAATGTCGATTTTGGAGAGGATCCGCCTCTTTCAGTTTTTTGAACTCCGTGGGATCATGGTTTTCGATCATCTGGATGGGCAGATAACGGAGAATACTCGTTATGATAGGGATGGGGTAGCGCTCCTTGTTCGTATCGACGAAGAATTGCGAATGAACTGGGGAATAAACGTTTTCGACTCAATGATATCCGACTAAGCAACAGTAATTAGTACTATTGATACTACTTGTAGCATTGTTTACAATACATCCTTAAATCTACTCCATAATCTTAGTTCGGGCATTCGCCTAAGACTACTTGTAATTAGCTAAACAATCTGTTTACATCATCTCCCATAGCTCGCCTAGCCTTCTAAATCTAACTCCAAGTTCTGAAGGTCAATCCCAGAACTGCTTTCCGAGTTTCCATCTTCCTCTTCTGCAGGCTCCAGTTCATGGGGGCTGTCGCTTCTTACACTGCCTGGCAACGACTCCGCTTCATAAAGAGGCCCAATATCCCTGAAGCTATGTTCCGGATTATGGAGGTCGGACTTGTGAGTCACACATTTGAAACACAGCGAAAAGGTATCGTTGCACTCAATGCAGTCCCAGCGCAGACCCCTGATGAGCTACAGGAATCGCCAATCATTAGTCCTGTCTAGAAAATGGTCATGGATGGTTGACTTACAACTAGACAGCTATCGCATGTTACGCGCTTGTCATCGCCTACCTTGCTCTTGTGAAAGTATTCGTCCCATTCTTCTCGACTGCCGTCTTCCGTGGTCCTGGATAGCTCCTTTGGCACGAGCAGATCGGTAATCCACTCACCGCGGTCAGTAAAGTTGGCCAGCTTGAGGGGTGACCACCCAGTTCGCTGCTCAGAAGACTGGCTTCCCGCCCAGAGGTCGGCGCCTCGTTCAAGGAGCGACACCATAGAACTGCGATCACCGGAGCGTGCAGCCCACATCAAAGTGGTCCATTGGTCATGGTCCTTGACGTCGATATCTGCCTCTCCAAGCTTCTCAAGCAGGTAAGCAAAGCAACTTTCGTAAAAACTTGAGGCTGCGAAGTGGATTGGCTTGCGACCAAACTTGTCGGCAGAATGAATGTCCGCTCCAGCACTAACAAGCGCCCTGAGAATATCAGCGGAAGGTGATTTGCAAGCGAAGTGCACAGCCCGGCGACCTTGATTGTCGGAAACATCCAGGCGAACGTTGCGTCTGATTAGGAACCGTACTAACTTAGGGCCTAAGTCAGGGATATTATAACTCGATGCTCTATGCGTTATGCGGATGATAGGATATCCCAATTTTCCTCCCAATTTGTCGATTGGAACCTTTGCTTGGTCAACGAGATACCGAACCATCGTTTTGAGTTTGGCTTCGTCTTCAATGCCAAGAGCTGTGTACAGGAGAGATTCTCCGTACTCAAGATCAACTAGATCAGGATCTGCACCCGATTCCAGCAAGAGTTTAACGAGATCCACAGATCCAGCACTGGTAGCCAGATGGACAATGCTTCCGTAACTTGGACTGAGGATGTTGACAATGGCACCTTATTCGATGAGGTATTTGGCAATGCCCTTGTTAGACTTGCTGATGGCCACAGCAAGGGGTGTATATCCATCATTGTCCCGAGCATCCAGATTTGGCTTCGACTCGGTAAAAATTCGAAACACGGCAAGGGATGTAGTTTCGTTGATGTTATGGAGTCGGGTGCGGTTCTCGTCGTTGACTCGTTCGACGGGTAGGTTGTATGGTTCTGAAATCAGCAACCTGAGAATTTTCTCAACGTTATCCATGTTTCCTTCACGTCCCAGCACAATGTCGACAAGATCTTCTTTGTCGGTGGTGATGACGTGAGGGTTAGCGCCGGCGTCTAAGAGGGCCTTGACGGATCGGAAAGCAAGGTTATGGCAAGCCAGTTGTAAAGGAGTATAACCGACCTCATACGGATTCGCGGCATCATCTCCCATTGCCGACTCTAGGTCGGGCTTCGGTTCATTCATGAGGAGTATCTCCAGAGACTCCAGCTGATCATCACGCGCCACCATGTGTAGCTCTGTACCCCATATGCTCATGCCGTCCATGGGGGGGTTTCTTTTCAGCAGATCCGGCAGAAGCTTTGGACTATTGTATGCTCCATGAAGGGTCCCCATTCCTTCCGGCCCTTTCCACGTCAGGTCAACACCTTCAATCTCGAGCAGATACTTCACAACGTCGTTCTGGTTGTAGTAGAGGGACGAAAACATGGGGGGGTCTGTTCCGCCTTCGGAGTAATTGATATCAGCCCCATTCTCAACAAGAAGCTTCACCATGTCCAGGTTTCCTTCGCGAGCAGCTCTAGATAGAGGGGACTTGCTGAATGCGCCGAAAGGGTCGACGTAATCAATTTTTGCGCCATGTTTGATCAAAAGCGATACCAACTCGATGTTTCCAGTGCAGATAGCACGGATGAAAAGTGAATCGCTGGACGGAGGTGCAATGTCCATACTTGGCTTGGGATCGTGCTCGAGTAAGAGTCGGACGATATCCAGGTGCTCCTTTTGCACAGCCGCGTAGAGTGCAGTGCCAGCAAAGCTATTAGCATCTGGGTTTGCTTTGTGATCAAGCAGCACCCTTACACACTCTAGAAGGCCAGTAGCCGCAGCAAGCGAAAGTGGCGATATCATATCCTCCTCATCCATCTCAGGATTTGCACCTGCTTCAAGGAGTACAGCGACGACTTCATGTGAACCGCTTCTCACAGCTGCTCGTACCAGATCATAAGCCTTCCTACCATGTTTTACATCCGCGCCGGCATCAACAATAAGTTTGACCACTCTTGGATTGCCTAGCCTCACAGCAGCGATCAGAAGGTTATCGCCAGTGTTATCCTCAATAGTCAAGTCAGGTTTTGGCTCTGATCTCAAGATGAGATCTAGTGTCGAAACTCGATTCCGCCAAGCTGCAATAAGGGTTGGCGGACAACCCCAGTAGGGTCCTGTGTCGTTGATGTCAATGCCAGATGCCAGTACTGTGGCCAGTAAGGTGTCCTGGCCAGTTGAAGTGAGTCGATGCATAAAGGTTCCGGGCCAAGAGAACGTCTTGAGGTCCGGGATCTTGGTAATCAAGAGACCTAAAATTTCGTCGTCATCCTGAGCAGCTGCCCAGAATAGGGAGGTTCGAAGCTCATCTTCATTTATATCGACCTGATTCAATAGCTTCTTTGCAATGCCGTTTTCCCCTGATCGAATAGCTTCCGTGATTGAAAGCCAACAGTTGTCATTGAACCAGGGGTGTCTCTTTTCGGAGTTCATCTTCTCGTCCAACAAGTCATCTAGGCCTAGCATGGCGAACACTGGGAGCGGCGATGTGTAATGTCGATCAATCCTTGTGAAAGGGCTAGAGAGCAGCCAGAAAGGAACCTCCCAGGCAGCTCGGGATAGCTTATTGTCGAAGAGTTCATGAACAAGCTGTTTGGGTCTCAACTGCCCGCTGGCCTTGTAATGACGGGGCCAAAACCGAACAGCATACTCGGCAAAGGTGGATCGTTGGTGAGAGGTGACAAATATATCCAGCGGCGTTTCCAATGACGATCCTTCGAAGTTTGCCAAGCAATATGCGTTGAGCGTCTTTTGGGCATTCTCAAATTGAAAGTATTTCAGACATGATACAGTCATCGAGCTGTTGATCCTGGCCGTTGATTCCTCTTCGTCTTGATCAAGTCGGACCACTTGATAGAACGTTGGGTGGCTGAACCTCACATCGCCATTCTCAATAGTAATGATCCCACCAAGAGCCTGGACTAATTCAGCCATCTCGGCTTTTTTATCGAGGTCTTCCAAGACAAGCTCTTTGTTATCAGCCATGTGTACTCTGAGGCCTTCAACAAGAGCCTCCGGCGACAAGGGCTCTGCGGCGTGTTTGATCCAGTCAAAAGCAGTCTCCGCTTTTATCTTAATACTCGGCTCCAAAGATGACATGAACACATCAACAATGGCTTTTGCTGATATAGGAAGCAAACTTTTGACGATTGCCGCAATGTCTTGCTTTGAGCTACCTCGGAGCGAAGATCCAAGCCAGCCTAAGACCAGGTGTCCCAGGTGCGGTATGTTGTGGCATCCCTCAAGCAAATCTTGGATTTGGGATCGAGACCCTTCGTAAATTGGTCGCATGGCAACCAAGTTATCCCACTCAGCCTCAAGCTCCGTCTTTAGTTTGTCGTTCGGCTCGCTTAAAAAAGGACATTCCATGAGGTTAATATGCTTTCCACTCGGGGTTTCTTCGAGATCAAGCCCTTCTCTGGTGGAAGACGATACGATCAAGTGATAAGTGGCGATGTTTTTGCTCTGCTCGCTCAGAATACGGTCCATAAACCATTTTCGTTCCTCGAGTGGACATTGGTCAAAGCAGCTGATAAAGACCGTCAGGTCGCGAGTGCCCGTTGCTACTCTTCTAAACTGGGAGTATATGTGGTATAGATCTTCGACCGTCCATGAGCGCGTTTCACTGAGGAAGAGAAGCTCCTCGTAGGGAAAGGCCTCGAACTCGCGCCAGAAACGAATTAAAATGACATTGATCAGGTATGTCAACATAGATACAAGACTGGCATATCTTGAGTCGTTCTGATCAAATTCGAAGTAGATAATCGACTTTTCTGCCGCTTTCGCTTCTAGTGACACAAGGTGGAAGTCCAAGCCGGCATGGAAGAAACGGGACACCTCGGAAATATTTACCAGCGGATTTCCGTCGCCATGAAGAAGCAAGTAGTTGAATCCTGATTTCGTCTTCTCGAACAACCTGTAGGGTTCTCGCTCGTGTATCCACCTCACCACGGGAGGATGCGGGAGAACTGGATCAAACGGAATGCTCAACTGCCGAGTTGGGGGCGCGAGGGAGAGGAGGCGTCGTTGAAACGGGATTAGACGGTATCCGACTTTGAGAGCTGATGTTTTGTTAGTAAATCATGAAGTATTTGTTCGAGGTATGAGAAGGCCAAAACTTACGAAAGCCAGTTGCCCCAAAAGCGTAGGCAATATCACTGAAGAACGAACTAATGGTTTCACGAACAAAGTCCATGTGACCATATTCATCCCATCGCCATCTTCCGGCCGCTTCAAATGAATGCCCAACAAAGTGTGAGTTTCTTGAGAAGGGGGTTATCGCCTTACTAAGGTCTTGGCCTTCGTAGTCGACTCCATCAGCACCAGGTGACTTATCATCAGCGGCCTTCGATGCAAGACTAACTCTGGCATCTTGAATAAAGATGTTGAAAGTAGTAGCTCTGTCGAATAGCTTGGTGGTCAGGAATCTCAGATTAACGCTGTCAATTTGCCTGGCAAGATGCCTGATTTTGAGCATTGTTTTGTTTTTGATCTCGGGGCCGGGAAGTTGGATCAGTTTGTGCAACTGATCCTCGAGATCGTCCCTCGATTTGAATCGGTGAGGCGAGCCCATGAAGACCTCATTGAGATTTAGTAGGCGTCTTTCATACAGACTACTTCACTTACCAATCCCGTGGTAAGCATAAAGATGTTTCCACATCTTCCAGGGCTGTGAGCTGCCATTGTAAGAGCCTATTCAGATCAGAAAATCAGATAAACGACTCTATGTAGGTTCGGGTTTCCAATACCTCTTTGACGATGGTGCCTCCAAAATCATGACAAACCCAGATAATGGGACGCTCCGTTTCAGTCTAAGTTGTTATTCTTAGATGTAAGCCTGGAATTTTAGGATAATTTGTATCTTACTTCTTCAAGCCTTGATCGAACTGCTGCATATTCGTCGATGAGCTTTTCTGCGAGAGTTCGAATGCCATTAGGCTTGTAGAGGATGGACTCCTCATCATTCTCATAAGAATAATCGATCTCTCTCACGGACATGTTCTTGAATAAAGTGTCTTTCAGAAACCAGTTTCCCTTACTGTCAATCCAGGCAGTTTTGTAATCATCACGAATGCCGTGCACAGTAATGACACTGTTTACAATGTTAGCAGATCCAGTCACAAAGATTAGTTGTTAGGTCCGTTTTATACTCATAATCATCATAGGAGGAACCGGACCAACCCCGTGGAAAGTTTATGTCGAGTCCAAGTTTATGCTCTGTGGGTGATGTGTCGGTGCCTTCGCCGAGAAGCTCGTCTGTCGTAGTGCTGACTGCATCATCTTCTTTCTCTTCTTGCTCGACATTGGCATCAGGAACTAGTGAAGCTATTTTCTCTGATCCATCATTTGCTTCTGAGCTTGAGCCTGGCTGCCCATTGGGCACGTCTCCGGAAGCGTCCATTGTTAGAGAACTGACTCGGCAAGGTATCGAGCGAATTGTGAAGACATCAGTCAAAGGGAAAGGGCCTAACAATCCTCCGTAGGGCTGGTGTTGCCTAAACCAAGTCGCCATCCAAAGTGGACATGTAATCTCTTCAGTACCCACACTTGGCAGGCTTTGATTGGAAGTAATCGGTGATTATGCAGTGAGATTCGTCTCATCACGTCTTACTTACAGGGATCAGGATCAGGCGAGCCCGAGGACGCACAGTGAACTAATAGGCTGCCCACTGTCCATCTGTCATCCTCAACTTTTCCAGGGTAACTGAATTGAGATGTAAGTTGCTATTGTTGCTTATGGACCGTACTGATAGAGAACACGTTTCTAGAATACGTGTGTCTTTGAATGAAAGTAGCATTCTATTCTAATCATCTCCAGACCTTTTGTCCGTCTGATATGACCCTGCGGAACGTAACATCAGACAGGTCATCGAGGTTGACGCTTCCCAAGTCCTCATCGCCGTAAGTGACATTCTTGTTCGGGCGTGTGCCTTTATCCTCGGGGTTCGGCTGGAATATTATAGGATCGTCTTTCGGGATCTTTTTAAAGAGGCCTTGAAATCGAGTCTTCATATCTGTCTTGCACTCAAGAGCCAGCTTGCACCTGAACCGTTTCTCATCATCTCTTGTGATGAGTACTGCCACCTTGAGCGATGCGGGAATTCCAGCTGGTTGCGATTTGTTCTCGGAGAGCACCCATCTCGCAATACGGTTGGGAGGCGTGTTTCTAACTACACGCTTTCCACCTCTCAGCGTAATGGCGTCTGATGTTGTTTTTGTGGTCGTCTTTTCCCACTTTCCAGCCATGCTCAGTTGGCCGACTTGCTCCACGCCAACAGTCGTCTCAGCGCCCTTTGTGACCGACTCATCCTGTGTTGTTGGCATCAGACTGTATGTATCGGGAAAGGAGACTTCCTTGACTTCGATCTCCGTGTCACTCGACTCAGCCTCGAAGAGGAGTTCAATAGTAGCCTCAGAAATTCGCCGCCCATTCTTGGGTTGGAAGAACCATTGCATAACAATGAGAGTTGCATAGTAGTCGCTATCAGGAGCAAGGGCTCCATGCACGACCTTTTCGATGTTGCAATTGATCTCCACGGCTCCGGTGCGTTGAAGAGCTTCTTGTCGATGGTACTGGTCTGGGGCAACATTGAAGACATGAAAGTCGCCCTCCCCAGCCTCGCACATGTCAAGACTGAGACTTTCAGTGCCATTCTGCTCCTCGAAGAGATCCTTCTCGTGGAGTTCGGTCATTTTGTCGAGACCGAATAGTTGCGAGCCTGACGAAAATGTTGTAGTCTTGGTTCAAAGGCGACGCTTCCGCTGGAACGAAATGAGCATTTCATCTGACCACCCACTCTGTGCTCTATCGATCAAGGACATTGTCGCACAGTGCGGTTTGCTTTCAGATCGCGCGGGGTATCTACCACTTAATAGCTCATGTGGACCATCACCCCTGGGCACTTTAACCGAGATAAGCAGGCTGGTTCATAGCCTCAGAGCCTCGTTTCGTTTGACTAACCTATGGCTCGTCTCACTTCACCTTGTTCCACTCAACATAGACACAAAATTCGACGCAGTGCACAAGATGGCTTCTGATATGGAAGAGGAATATGCGAATTCTCTCGATGAGTTTGAGTCAGCCTTGATTCAGGACCCCCTCGATGATGAAGATGGTGTCTATAGATACCAGCATCTAGAAGAAGCTTACGATACCCGCTTGGAAAAGGCACGTGGGTGGATCAGAGAAGAACAGGACTTCACCAGCGAGGCCCAAGCCGACGACTTCTTCCATACGTTCAGTGACATTACTGCTAAGAGCTCAACCAAAGCAGCAGGTAATCTCCTTCACGTGTTGGTCGAGGTGGTCAAACACAATGGGCTCCAGCCAGAGAAAGTCGAACGTCTTGCTCGGAGGCTGGTGGAAGAGGCTCCGGATCTGCTCCAGTACAAGAACAAGGACGGCCAGACTCCTATTTTAATGGCTATCAGAACTCGCCAGGATCAACTCCTCGACTACATGATCTCCGCCTGCGTCAGCCACAAGAAACCAAAAGAAAGTGCTGAAAATCTCAATACAGCCTTATGCAGTAAACACGATGGAAAGCCGTGTCTCCATGCAGCCTTTGGCGAGAAGTTGAAACCCGAGACTATGAAGATGCTGATCGAAAACGCCAGCGACGAGGCTTTGAGTATGACCGATCACACGGGCAAGACGCCGATGCATCATGCAGTACAGTTCAGGGATTGTACGGATTCAAGATCAGAACTCATTGACTTGATGATCCAAAGAGACTTCATGGCAAGACTTAACAAGCCGAAATCAGCAAAGACGTTTCTCGACATATCCGATCAGAATGGCTGCTCGGTTTTCCAAGAGCATGCAAACACTAGGAAAACCTACATGGAGCAGTACCGCGCCGCCCAGGCCGCGCAACGGAGAAAGAAGGAGTCTAAGGAGGCTCAAAAAGAAGCAGACAGAGCCCCTCCCAGAGAAACCAGATTACCTACCAACACAAGAGAGTCAAAGGCCATTCCTGTAACCAAAGGACCCGGAGACCGCGATGCCGAAAGACACGGTCGTAGTAGCGGCCCAGCGGCTTCTACAGATGACCGTGAGCGAATAAGACAGCAGAAAAAGGAAGAGGAACGTGCCAGACTCGAACAGGCTGGAGCACCTGTCATAAACGATCGTTTAAGAGATCGAGACACGATAGAGCGAGACGGAAGTCGGTTCCGGTCTCCCAGAACGAATGGGGCTGAGACAAATGACATCGATGCTCTATACCCGTCCAGGCATGCTGAGCCAACGTCGAACACCGGTATCAAGAGAAGTAATACAGCTCGCCCTGAAAGAGAGGCTGAGAGTGACAAGCGAGTGGCAAAACCGAGTTCCTCCTCCAAGAAAAACCCGGATTTCCAGAGTGCTCTGAAGAACCGTGAAAAGAACTCGGATATGGTTTTGCAGAAGCTTAAGCTTTACTATATGAGGACTCGCAACGCAGAGATGGTCATGTTCTTCCTATACGGCAAGAATATGGATGATATACAGATTGGTTTCGACTATCGTGGTCTACCATGTCCGATTCCATGGAAAGAATTCACCAAGCGGTTCGGCGAAAACGCTGTGGATGGCTATAAATTCGACCCCGTCCTCCAGTACGCAACGTTTCCACGCGTTGAAGTTTTGGTAAAGGGTCGTTCTGCAGATCGCCAGGAAAAGCTATCTCATCAGGCCAAAGCCACTCTACCAGGAGCCAACAGCCGCAAGGACGTGAAATACTTTCTTGATTGGTTATACAAGAAAGGAGTGCGTCATATCATCAAGCTATCAGTTGAGGATTCCGGGGACTCGGGTCAAAAAGTCCATAGCGATGAAGTGATACAGTCGGCCCTGGAGAGGTTCGTTGTTGAGCACCTAGACTGGCAGAAGACAGATTTGGATCCAGAGACCATACTTCATATTAGCAGCAAAGTAGCAGTGGAGGCGAGCTCATCTTCGGACGACTCAGAGACTGTCAACTCACCTACAGAGCGACAGTTGAGGAAGCTTACTCTGATCTGGAGTGGCAGCAATGCTGTTCTTAGAGCCTGGAGCGAGCAGGATGCTTTACCCTTGCTGCCCCATCTTCAAGAAGTGGAAATAATCCCCCCACCACCTCATATGGTATGCTGTGTAACTGAGTGCGCATATTGTTCATAGACTAACAGTTGAGCAGACATATGACAGCCCACTTTGGATCAACCAACGAATTATGGAGTTTGAGCGCAGACTCAATAAGAATCGAGAATCGCCCCATGAAGCGCAACTCCGAATTAGCGATAGTCTGTCATTCAGCGGCAACAAGTCAGGTCACATCCGGGTTAAACTAGTTGATCCGGCAACAGGAAGCACACTAGGAGTGGCATCTAATATCGTGTCCCCAACGACCATTTCGACCCCGGACCAGGGTGTAAACGAAGACCGATGGCTGAGATCGATTGAAAGCTTTGCGAGCGCCATGGCTCCCTACTGGGAGGATACAGTCACAAACTTTCTCGAAACAAGGCAAAACTCGGGCACGACGGAGCGAGTTGAGAGTGATGTTGTCGTCGCGTTGATTGACGATGGTGTCGACAAATTTGAGATTGGCCGGCCGAACCAGGTTCTTGAAGGAAAGAGCTTTGACTTTCACGACGAGAGAGTTAACCCACCGTACTTATCGGCACAGGGACACGGTACAACCATGGCCAGCATGATTCTTCGTGTCTGCCCAATGGCCAAGGTCTATCCGATACGCCTCAAGACCTATAACAGTGCGGACGGCAAAAGCACCATCGATCCAAGGTATGCCGCACGTGTAAGTATATTAACTCTCGTCGTTGCTTAACTCAGGAAGCTCACGACCAGTAGGCAATCCAAGCAGCGTTGGATAAGAAGGCTACAATCATCTCCATGTCATGGACCTTGCCGATTGAAAGCGGTAAAGACCACATGAAGGAAGAATGTGAGTTGTTTCTGCTAGCTAATGGGTCTCACTAATATGTTCCCATAGTACATGCCGTTTTGAAGCGGGCTGTAGAAAACAAGGTGTTGATGTTTTGCTCCGCACCTGACAAGGGCAAGTTTACTGAACTTGACTATCCAAGTGGTCCATGGCCCAATAGCTTCTTCCGCATTGGCGCAGCCTATTCTAACGGAACTGTGTTCCAGTGGACACCTGAAGTCGGCATCACCTACATCTTGCCAGGCGTCGACGTAGTCCAAGATCAACTCAAAGGCGGGTCGTCTAAGTCCAGTGAAAGCTCCAAGGCTGGTAAGAACTTGACTGGTTCTAGTGTTGCTACCGCCCTGGGGGCCGGTCTTGCTGCCATGATAATATACTGCGTCAAGGCCAGTATTCTGTCCGTCAAGACGGCGAATCAGAACAAGGCTGCGATCCATCCCATTCCTGATGATCGTGCGATCCAGGTTGCCAAACCAGATGCCATGAAGAGGGCTTTCGCAAGCTTGGGCTCTACTACTTCGAATAAGTTCATTCAGGTCTGGGAAGAGCTGGATAAGGCCAGGGTGATATTGGAGAGATGGGAGAGGGAAAGGTCAATTCCGGAGGCGAACCTGAGATGCACCCAGGAGTTCATGCAGTTTGGCATCAAACTCGCAAGCTCGGTTAAACAGTAGAGGATATAGATCGTACTAGTAAGTTGTCTCATTAGACATGCTTTTTGGGGGATACAAGGAGCTTAATTCAGCGGAATATGGATATCCTTATATGGGAATTACTCAAATTAGATGTTGAAAGTAATTGACAAGTAGCTGTTATTTGTAGCTGCTCTGTCCCCTGAAGTTTCCTAGTTACAGTCACATAGATGTAAATCAGCACACAGAACTTGGTAGATGTAGAGAAATGTTCACCAAAGGATGATCAAGCATATCACAGCATGCATAATGTTAATGATGCGAAGAGCTTCCATTCTCGATACAAAATTACAAAAACAGAGAATTGCTGTCATCAAGGGGCAATCTGCACCAACTAGGAAAGATGGCAAAGCTAAGAAGAATTGCGAATGATGGCCTCAATGACATCAGGGTAAGTGTCATATTGCACATCACCAGCGCTACGTGGCACTGGAGTTCGCTTGCGACTAATGCTGAGGTTGAAAGTGTGGTTGTTGGCCATATCCCTGGGATTAAGGACCTCGCCAGCTACCTGTTCATGGGGAAAAGAAGTCAGTCAGCCAGGCTCTTAACTCAACGCGAGAGGGAATTGCACTTACAGTTTGGACTCGCCACTTCAAATTATCGATAAGAAACTTCTTCACGTCGTTCTCCCCCATGCTGCTCAGCTTTCCGATCTGGACGTAGTCGAGAAGCAGCGAAGTGATCGGGGTCGTGCTGGTCACGAGTTGTCCTTCGTCGTCTTGGCTGGCGCAGTTTTCACATATGTTGCGGGGCGCGGCTAAGATATGGGACATGCCCACAAAGCCAGGGAGAGACGACCACGCCTCACCGGTCTGTCCCTGGACGTCGCCGATGATGTAGTAGATGGTGAAAGTCCCATTAGCTAACATTCTGTAAAGTTGAATCAGCCAGTGTCAGAATAGCGTGGATGTGTACTCTTACCTCTCGACCACGATATCGATGTACCAATCGTCTGCATACTGCGGGTTGGATGACATTGCGGCCATGACAGTCTGTTGTTGCATCTCATGCAAGGGGACGCCAGGATGCTTCAGGAGATCTCCAGACGAGGTGTCAGACGTGTACTGGAAGACCTGGGCCTCGCCGACTTGAATAGGCTTCATATTATCCGGGGGTGTCCCGAAAACAGGCCTAGCGGTGGTTCGACGGCTCCATTCATACTTTTCCCTGAATTCCTTACGAACCGTGTCACCGGTCTGTCCACTTGCCAATTCCGGATACATATAGCCGAAGTCTGTGGTCTTCCTGGCCAAGTCGGAGTTCCAGTACTGCTTTTCCTTGTTCTCCGAAACATATTTGCGGAACGGCGTCAGGTCAATTTTGCCCAGTCCCCGGTCCTCCTCTCGAAGCTCGTTGAACCAGTGCTCATCGCCGTTGGCAGCCTGCCAGATGGCGAACAGTCTGTCAATTTGGCTGTACTCTATCATCAGCTACTGGATCCAATGCGTCTTCCCTGCCAGACTTACCAATGATGCATCCAGAAGATCGGGTCGAAAGCCGCCGTCGCGATGGAACTCATGTGTCCGTCGCCGCCGATTGTGACATGGTAATTGCCGTGGAAATCTTCGATTGATCCGGAAGGTCTTTCAAGCGTTTCTCTCGGCTTCTCATTGGGCTTCGGAAAGACTGCGTTGGTTGAAAACGTTCTGAAGTTTCTGTAAACCTCGTCTTCGATCAAAGCGAGGCAGACGCGAATCCGGTCTTCGCGGACTTGATTCAGCTGCTCATTCAAGCTTGCTGTGGCGCCTGCATCGGATCCTCCATACCGGATTGTCTGTAAGATATTTTCCTGTGAACGATGTATGAGCAACAATCGATTCCTTCAAGGCTAAAGTAATACTCACAAATTCTTCGGGGATTCTTTTTCTCGGGTCACGGTCAAGTTTAATCTTGTTGAGCTGTTCGGGGCTGAACTCGAACTGGAAGAAGGGGTTCCGCATAGGAATAAGTTCGTTATCTGGGAGACGCCTGACCATGACCTCGGGTAGTGTGAAGATTTGCGGAGCACCCCAGTCATATGGAGCGGTTGTCGTGCCATCTTTGGGGTTGGTGACACCTGGGAAGGTAGTCTTAGTGTATGCTCGGGGACGATAGTAGTCCCAGTACGGGATACGAAACTGCTGAGCAGCAGCAAGATACTTCTTCTTCTGTTCATCGGGTATGTCCGACTCGGAGAATCGTTTGGCGACATTGGCTACTTGACGAAACAGTGTTTGCTATTTGCCGCAATTAGTGGAAGGAGAAATTTTGCATGCATCTTGTCTAACCTCCATCATTGCCAAGTACGGACGGTGCCAAGTTCCGAAATGCGGCCTACTATGGGTACAATAGTATCCCCGCGGGCCCTCTCCATCCCAAGGACTTGCGGGTTGTCCATGAATGCCTGAGATTGGTCAGCCATACATGATATGCCCTGGAGTAGACAGGGTTCACAAACCAGTGAGTTGGAACCAGGACATTTTCAAGTCCACCTGCTTCCCATCTTCGAAGGAAAAGCCGCCGGGGACTGGCCAAGGCAGATCTTTCATTCCTTGGAGTTCCATCAAGGCGATAAGGTAAAGATTGAAGGTATCGGGCTGCTCGGTCAGCATCACGTCGATGTCAAGGCGCTGTCCTGTTCCGAAGCCAGCAAGGCCGAGTACAACACCCTCCTTGTGGGCCTTGTCTAGCTGAGCCATTGTAGGGCTACTCATGGTGAGTTTTACGGAATGAAGTTCTGGGACTGGATGGTAATTGCTTATTGTGGTTTGGAAAGTCTCTACCATCAGCAGGAGACGGGAGCACCCCTTTATAGAAGTATTTTGATCACGCGAAGTGACTCGGACAGGTCGAAGGTCAGGTATTCACTTAGCACTGATTAACATCTGAGGTCTTGTGAAAACCCACCGCGGCTTCCTAGAACAGAGCCCATTTCCTCCACGTCAGCTTGCCCAAAGCACATACAATCATAGCCTACCTCTGGACCCACTTGGGATATGCACAGGTGAAGGCCTAGAGCCTAGGTGGCGTCTGACCTAAGCCCTAAACCCCGGTACTTCGCTTCCTTTGTCACCTCAATTCATTTTCTGATTATCCCTTTTTGAGAACGAAAAAGGATGAATTGTAAGCCATTCATTTAGGTCCTCCCATGCAAGTCGTCAGACAAAGTGCCGGAACCGCGTGATCGAATGTTGACCTCTGGTGAGCTTGGCTGGGAGGACATGCCATGTCCCGACGAGAAGCTACATTTCCAATGTAGTTTCTCACCCAGTAACTACCTGGTGCGCAGCATCGGTTTGCCAGCAAATTCGGAGGCTTCAATTGCGCTCAGGGACTGTCTTGGCACAGTTTTCAGCTAAGCGCCACCCCCGCTTTGCTACACTTCGGCTGGTTCATTCAACATGGTCCTTGTGGTTATGTGAAAGTTGGCCAGCACGCGAGTTGGAATGTGATGAATGGTGTTTCGTCGATGGCCAATAGTCGAGCACCATCCTCGCGTATGCTTCTGTGATCACAGCCAGCCCTGTCTTGGCGACATACCAAATATAACAAGCATATGCGGCTGTAAATAGTGAGACCGTTAATAAGCCCCGATACTACCTGGAGCATAAGAGGGCTCAAGAGATCTACAAGATGAATTCAGAAGTGTAACTCAACAATCCGAATCTTGTGTCATGTCATGCTTGAGCTGCCACTTGACGGAGAATATGTCCCTGACTATGTGATAACGCATGCGTATGTCCCAGATTGCGAGGTCTGGCTCTATTCAGGCTGGCTGAGATGCTGGGAGATCATGCAGAGGTTGTCACTGCGTGATGCTGTTTTGAGATAGGCTATTGAAATGGCGATGCATCTTCGGGAGCGGTGAGTGCGCAACAAGTCCATGTTACTCTGATCACTTTGCTATCACATACTTCAACGAATTGGAAGGCCGCGGTCATATAAGCGACAATCTTGGCAGTCATGGTGGCGGCGTTACTTGGCCTATGGACATTGGTATTGATATCTTGCATCAATAGTACGATAGAGCGCTTAACTAACCCGAGTCTTAAATCGCAAGTCTAGACAGGGCTGCGAGCGGGGTATCGCCAATGTTTCAGTTACAGACCGTAAACGGAAGATTAATTAGTGGGCCGAGCCTAGCCAACTCAGCCGGTCTGAAGTAAGCCACAAACGGCTAATTTTGCTAATCGCGGGTAGTTGAGCAGCCAAGCAAGCCAAAACAAGACATTATGCACATGCTGGAGGCTCAGAATGGAATGTTTGTATGCACCGGGCGTATGTGATGCAGCCTAAAGGTTGTGCGCGGTGTGACAACACCAGAGGTCAAGTGCCCGCCTAGCGTGGTTGAGATAGAGAGATAATTTCTGGGACCCTTGAACTTGAATCATCAATGCCTGGGCGTAGACCCCCTTGTTCCTTCACTTTTATTCTCCGGGCTCTTACGTACGTTCAATGGCAAATCCCTTAATATGCCAGTAAACAATTTGTGGCATCCAAGATCAATGATACAAAATCTTCTGCCAGTCCGTCGACGTGTTGCCATTCAACAACAGACAGAACGACACTCCTTGCAGGTATGAAGGAATCCACGCACACTTTCTTCCTTATTTATAAGTAGAGAGCTAGCTCCGGTTGTCGACTCGTACGTTCTGCAATTCGATGGTGGGCACTAAGGTAGTATCAGTGTCTTCGTTCAGTATTAAGACCACTGGTTATATCATTCTCCTGACATGATCTGGGAAGTCTTTACTATATACGCATTTACTTTACTTTCAGAGAAACGGAAGTTGTAAAGAAAAGCTGTGCGCTAATATTGTTCTAGTTCAAAATCATGAAATATCGTCACGATCGCTTACATCGAATTTACACTAATTTTACATAATAAACGCCCCTCATTATTTGACGTCTTGCCCAGCGGGAGGACCCTATATCCCTCCCTCAGATTCTCAAGCTTAGCAACACCTGAACTGATCGACATGGAACGTCCATTCAACATGGTCTTTACCGACCAGTGCAGGAATGTGAGATGTGGATAGTTCGTCTCCATCGACATCTCCAGGTTTTCATCAAAAGCTACATCTGAGTCTTGCAAAGGCATAGGTCTAGTCCGTGCTTTCTGTTTCAATGTATCAGGTGTCAATAGCTTCATCTTGACGTAGACTGGGCCATTCCCCGATGATGCCTTCAGACCTTGCACCATAAGAACGTCAACTTGGAGTTGTATCTGTGCTGGCTGCGGCAAGGCTTTGAGCACATATCCCGAACTTCCTTGGAACATTGCTTGATTCAGACTCATGTAGAAGTCATCGGTTTGGCAGTTAAGAGCTGCCATCTGAACGCCATGTCTCCAGCACTGGAGGGGGTCGAAGTTGGATGAATCAACCCGGTTTGGGTCTGGGTACATACGAACAAGATGCGGTGTTCCTGTTAATTCCAGCAAACGACCATCTTTTGTATGCTTTTTTAAGTTTCGCTCAGAGACAGAGTAGATGAAGTTCCTATGCGTGTCGAACTCTGCCTCTTTGGGCAGCCTTCTACTCGCTCCATATACTGCAAGACTCTGTAGCAAATCGCCTGGCATATCCTGGTGGTCGTCGTTCTCAATATCATCCCTAGGCCCGTCCAAGTCAAGGTACTCGGGCGCCAGTGGTTCCTCAGGTGGCTCTGGATCTTGAGCTATCTTAACTTTCAGCAGAATCTTTCCACGGAGTTGGTTTGGCGATGGAAGGTTCTGGGAAGATGCGTCCAGCGGCTCAACCACCAAGCTCGATCGGAATATCTCAATCATGGTACGCGCCATGACATCCCTCTGAGACGGACAGCAATGTACTTCCAGTGAGAGCCACAAAGGCAAGTCAGAAGCAAAGAAGGCATAATTTTTAATAGTTTCGATGACAGATCGGAAGCTGACAGACGTTGTCAAACTGTATCCGTGCTTAACGATAGGTTGTCCGTCTCGTCCATCCCAGCAGTCGATCTCCACGGATCGACACCCTTGTGAAAGCGTAGCGATGTAGCCTTTGAGCTTGGAGCGGGCCGCGACTTGGCGGCCGCGCAAGTACGTGTTGTGAGAAGATGAGATGAAGTATTCGTTGATAGGGTGATCGAGGTTATGCTGGAGAGGGGTGCTGCGGATAGCTGAATTTTCTTCTGAGAAGAGATGAGATACTAGGTCGATTATTGGGATATCGAGAATGGGTGTAATTTCCTCCTTGGGGCTGTTCGAATCGATAAGTGTACTGGAAGAGTCGCTAAAAACTTCCAGGTGTTTCTCTATTTCGATTCTCTTATCTCTCCGTGTTAAGTCACCCAGAAACTCTGTAATTGCTTTCTGGGATGTTTTACCAACCAATCGAGTGTTTGTTTCGCGCTTTAGGATCATCTCCAACAGAAGGTGATTGAAATCTGGTGCGGATGCTCGAGTATCACTGTTTGAATCGCCATTCTTGGTTGGCTCCGACTTCTGAAGCCCTTCAATATCAGTTTGAGCGCGCTGAATAGGCCTAGGGACTTCTCGGACATGTGCCCCCCTTTCGACGTCCGACATCGTTACGGCCCTGCCGTACACCACAAGATGCGCCATGTCGAGAACCGCGGGCACAAGGAAAATGCATGTGAGCACGGTTAGATGCCCGCAGAGAATGATATAGGCAACAAGCATCCTGTCTGAATGGCTAGCGAGTCCAGGAAAAAAGCCAATGTAAAGTGCGAACAAGGCTAGCCTTGAGACTGAAAGAGTACCTGTAAGTGAAATGAAGCATGCAAATCTTGTCCAAAACGCCATTGCCAGCAGTTCAACAAGCTCGCATGCTAACAGAACACCGAGCTGAACAGAGGTGTAGGTTTGCAATCCGCCAATGACACTTCCTCGCAGAAACATCAAAGCGAACAACACCAAAGCGTAGTATTGTCGCCCGGATTCTGGGTCTTTGCTCAGCCGGCCTGGGGTTGAAATGACCAGCGATCCCATCTCGGAGTCCCGTGTCCAGCTCCACCAGAAGCCTGCCAATAGCACGATCAAGATGATGATTGCCATGGCGGAGTTCCGATATCCAAAGATCTGGTCGTCGAGAAGTTGGTAGGTTGCCCATGCACTGAGCGGCAGCATGAAACAGCTGAGGAAAAGCCGGACAACAGCCCAGTACCGGTCTCTAAGCTGCGCTCCAATAGCTGTCCAGCTAAACCTTGAGGGTGAGTCGCGGGTGTTCAGCCTGAAGCTGATGTATGATGATAAGTAGAGAAAGAAAAAGATAATGAGTGATAGGACAAAAGTATTCATCCAACTTTGAGGTTTCACTGGTGAGCCCGTCATCTGGGTAAGTAGTTCCAGGCCTGGTGCTCCCGTGATTGTCCCATTGTGTTCATAAATGCCGTCTCTCACACCGTCTTGTGCATAAGGTGAGGAGGCTGCTACAGGGCCTGCCGGAAGCATCAAGGTAGACCAGCTACAGAGGCCGACAAGAGGTTGGAAGAAGCCAGGGTATCGAAGGCCGAGGGCGCCTGAGAAAAACATAAACTGGATATAAGCTAAGAGATTGATAGAGCGTGTGATACGGCCGTTCTTGGAGGTTAAGGAGCTGGTGGTTTGTTGGGCCGGCCAACATGCGGCGATACAAGTCAGGGCAAAAGTGGTGATGGGGAGCCAGAGACTGAGAAGGCGGATGGGTTCTGGGGCAGCGGGAGTAAGGACTGCTCGAATACAGGACGTTGATTCGTTGTCTTTCGATGTCATCTCCAAGGTTGTTCGGAAGGTGTCGATGAGAGCTGATCGTTTAAAGGAGGATGCGATGGTGAAATGAGCTCTCGGGCCGAGCCATTCGGAATTGTAGCAGGACATGTTGACGATGTCTCCCAAGACTTCCTTGGTGTCGCTTCCATAGTCAGTGACCGTAAATCTTGGAACAAGATCGCCGACATCAATCTGGCAGGCATTCCGATTCGCCTGCCAGGCGGTAACATCAAACCGCCACTCAAACCCATCCCTCCCCTGCTCAACCGCCGCGCGGAAAGTCTCTGGAATGAGCGACTTATTGGTGACTGCATCAGCGCAGTCTTGGAACTGCACATGTGCAGCCTGACAGCTTGCCGCCAAGAGCGTGAAAGGAGTGACTCTTGACAGCTTCATTGCTATCTCGATCCGGCCATGGCGGGATGTGAGAGATCAGATTGGGCTGCAGGTGGATCTTCGTTTTTTCTGCATGCTGGCTCTTCTCCCTCTTTTCTCTCCAGCTGGACAACACTAATGACTAATCTCGTGGGGCTATTAATAGGATGAAACGGCCAAGAAGTGCCTAGTGGTGTTTATTCTAGGGCGGACATACGAGATGGTCCACTTGGCAACATGCCATTGCCGTCTTGACCGACGTTTGGGTCGTAGTGTAGCCTCGTAAATGTATAAGCCGGTATCTCGAGAGTTTAGAAGGGTATGTGCCGTGACATAAGGTTCCTCCGTTGGCCCTCTTGCGAGGCTATTTTAATTGTCAAGCACCGCAACCCTCTCTGATCATAAGCTGTATCCGAGGATGGGGAACCGAGGCTGACAAGGGTATCCCTGCAGGCATTAGAACAAGCTATGCCAAAGTCATGCAAGCGTCTGTACTCTGTACCCGACTTTGAATGACGTCACTACCCTAGAGTGAGTTTGAATCTATTAATTTTGTTGTTCCTTTGGTGATAAAGCCAACTCTGTGTAATCAGGGTCGGGTAGTTGTTACAGCCAATACCTAAAACCGGGTTTTTGAGAACTACTATTTGTCAACGCCGTATCTCGAACTCGTTAATCTTTGCATAAACGTTACCAAGTAGTCGGAAGGAAGGTTTGTTCAAAACATGCAAGACGCGGCATTCAGAGGTAAAATTTTACAAATTAAGTAGATATTTTGGCCGTTTGCAAATTAGCCATTGTGTATGTTAGATGGTATCAGCGCAAATAATTACTTACCTAGTAATAAATAAATACAGGACCTCTAAGTTCTATAATTATAGCCTCTGTCAACTTGGGTTGGTACGTCATTGTAAGGAACGCGTGAGACTATCTTTCCAGGTGGTATTCATGGAAGATATAGGACGCCAGTTAAGGGGGCTAATTGCCTACCTGGTTTAGGCGCCCTTTAGATCAGACCGTCAGAGCCTACAGACCGACCTATAATAAAAAGGATCATGATCAGCTTTTCGACCGGACCTGACGATTATCACACTCGCGATACCCCTGGACCCTTAATTTAGCGCGACTACCATCATCGGTTATCCCATGTAACATTTTCTGCATCTCTCTTTTCAACGTCACACCGAGCGCACCCAATTCTCGTATAGCTCTTTCTGCAGCAACCTCTCTTTATCAAGGTTCTCAGAGCTTTTAGTTAGCATTTTCTGCTTTATCAGCGTGGAGTTACGCATATTCCAACCTATAAGGGCATCGCTGGTGCTTAGAAAGCGGTTCAAAGATAAGCGCTTGCTTACGCATCGTTTGGTGATGATTTGTGATTTGATGATGGCATCGCATCTGGTGCGGGGATGTCGACAGCGCCGCTGATGTCGTCACCCATCGAGGATACAAAGGAACAGGAAAACCCCAAAAATGCTTTACTGAAATCATTTCCAATTGATCTTAAAGCATCCGGCTCGATTGGCTGCGACCCAGACTCCGACATGAACACTTATCTTGACCCAATCAATCGCAAGTTTGCGGATGCGGCCGCTGAAGGACCACCACTGTACACTAAGACTTATCAGGAAGCCCGCGACATTTTGGAAGGCATTCAGAGCTACAAGATCGCTTCAGACATCAAGACCGAGGAGGTCAAAGTTGCCGTCAACGGCGAAGATGTCACAACGGTCATTTTTCGCCCTGCTAATGCCCAGGGCACGTTGAACATGATCTTTTATACGCACGGCGGTGGATGGATTCTCGGAAGGTCAGTTAGCCACCGGCGATTCGTGAAAACGTGCTGACAGGCGCAGTCCCACGACGCATGGAGCATTGATGGAGGACTTTGCGCGCCAAACTGGTGCCGCTGTTGTCTTTCCTTACTACACTCCTGCTCCCGAAGCTCAATATCCTGTTCAGTTCGAGCAGGTCTACGGAGTGCTCGATCATTTCGTGAACAACGGCGATAAGTACAACCTCAAAGTTGACCGTTTCGGTCTCGCTGGTGATAGTGTCGGCGGTAAGTACGCCCATGCCTATCCTCTCAGGGCTTTCTAACCCATTCCCAGGACATATGGCCATCGCAATGACCCAGCTCGCCCAGAGACGCAACCTCGCCTCCAAGATCGGCCAGATTGTCTTGCTCTACCCCGTCACAGACACTCACAGCAAGTCTGAGACGTACAAGACATATAAGGACGGACCTTATCTCTCCGAAAAGACCATGGACTGGATGATCCCCGCTTTTCTCCCCAATGAAGAAGACAGAAAGCTCCCATTGACCTCGCCCCTCCAGTATGCCCCGGACGAAGTTCTTGCCAAGTTTTCACCGACGACTGTCTTCGTTTCCGGTGCAGACCCATTAATTGGGGAAGGCGAAGCTTTCGGCCATCGTCTGCAGCAGCTCGGAGTTGATGCGGCAGTCATCAAAGCGGATGGCCAGGTTCACGATTTTGCAATGCTGGCCCCTGTTCGTGTTTCTCCTACAGCCCGAGCTGTGGTTGAACTTGCGTCTTCAAAGTTGCTGAAAGCATTCGCTGATAAGTGAATGTAGCAGAGATTTCCCTGAGGTAGTTTTATAAGGACATGTCATGATTGGACAAAGGCAGCCGTCCCGGATGTATTCCGATATAATGAGTAGTTAATTGACAAAGTTACGGGAGGATGTGTTGTCACAATTTCATCCTACACGAAACCTCTAAGGAGTTACATAGCTAATTATGCTCGAGTCGATATCATATCAGACATCAACTTGTCAAGCGTTTCAAAATCTGCTCTTGATTACCAAATGACATGAGGTGGGAATTCTCTACGAGCCCATGATCTTATCTCGAAAACTACCTCTTGCTTAATAGCACGTGTCGTCCGTATTGTGGCCGACTTACACTAACAAGAGAACAAAAAGAGTGTCGGAATTCGAGATTATCCTTACTTTCCGTGGGGCCACTTCTTCTCCGCTCCTCTGGGAGTCACAGAACAGCAGGGCCCAAAGAAGACATGAAGAGAATGGTTGTTACTTGAATAATGATCTGTAACTATTTTCTAGGGACTTAAAATGAGTAATGAGAATCTCAACCCCGCGACTCCTCAAAGTCACGAATATCACCTTGAATCCTGTCGAACTCCACGTCGCTGTCACTATCCCCATTATAATCTGCATATTCTGCCTCCCATTCTTTGAACTCTATGCTCGAACGTTCAAAGCACTGGAAGAAATCCAAGCCTTCCAAGACATCACATAAGTCCCTCTTTGTTTTCTCAATATTGACGTCTGCAAGCTTGGTGAAGTCGATTCTGAACGTAGCACCACAGAGCCACCAGAATCTATACTTCAACCTATCGCCGTCGAAGAACTTAGACAGTTTCTGGGTATATATGTATAATGGCAATGTCGTTCCTGTTGCGCTCGGCTTCTGCGTAAACAGAAATGTTAAATATTTATAAGTGGTACTAGAAGGGGTTTCCATGTTCAAGTCCTTTTTGATAGAAGATCGATGAAGGTATTCTGGTATTTGGGTTGTTGTCTCTGTAGTGAAGTCAGAAGTGTGAAATAGCGGAGGTTGATGGAGGGTTTATATACCAAAATGGCCATTCTGACTCAGTCTTGGATGGTTAGTTGAGCATTGATTCGCGACCCATTCTCGAATCAATGCTATTATATGTCATGCGGTGCCGCCATTCATGGCTAAGTCGAACGACAGCGCGCTCTTTCACGTTATTACCCATGTCAGTGATTTGGCTTGCGAGCTAAAGAATCTCATCACGATGGCATTTCAGAAGCCCAGCTCTATTCCCAGCCTCATGCTACCACAAAACTGCTTACTTTTATTGCACAGACAGGTGTTCTAACAGTCTCTGCGACCAGCAGGCCGCAATTAAAGTCAGGTCTTAGTGTCACATAGATGTATTTTACTTTAATTTGGTCTTGGTTGATGAACCGCAGTTACATTTTATACTACACTATGATACTCATGATCCTAGTATAGTCCATTTCCTCTTTCACCGCCACTCTCTGTCCTCTCAACGTTTCCCATCTCACTTGCGGTTTGAGCAGTAGCGGCTCTTACTGCAGTTGGTGCATTCCTGCATTCTCCCGCTGCCGTTGTGCCAATGAGTGACAAACTTGTCTCCGCTTGTTTCGAACACCATGTTGTCGGTGGGGTCGAAATAGGCGTTCATCTTCATGGCCTCCAGGGCATCATACACCTCATTGCGTGTCGAGTCATAGTACTTGTCCTTCATGTAAACCTCAACCGTCATTGTTGTACCGCTGATGGATGCAGACTTGAAGCGATCGCCGAAGGCATCCTCGACAGGCTTGAACGAGGGGCGGTCGTATGTCACGCCGGACTTCTGCTCGAAGCGAAAGTATCCATAGTGCGAGTAGGTCATTTCGATAGTAGAGAGTTGTTTTAAAGACTTTGAGTATATTTAGTTGAGTTCTTGTTATTGTGTTGTAATCGAGTTGTTTTGTGTTTGGAAATTTGGAAGGGAGAAAGTCCTGAGTACGGTGGCTTTTATAGTTGATCCGGGTGGGTGATTAAGTGACTCTGGTCAAATCATAGACTGTTAATTTGGCATCACATTGCGCAAATCAATCTTCTGGAACTATGCTCCTTATCCTCAACATAGTGAGTCAGTGAGTAAAAATGGTAGAGGTCGGCTACCCAAGTCCTGACAAGAGTGACCAGGATCCTTATACCTCAGTGAATTTCTCCAAGTCTGCAGTTGCGTGTCACCGCCCAATATCTATGTTACCCACGCCCTTCGTTGACATTATCGATCTTCCACCTCTTCAACGCAGGCTCGTCATCAGGTCTCCCCAAGCTGTTGGGAAGGTTGTTCGCTACCGCTACCGCACTAGGCAAAAGCTTAGTGTATGCTGCGGCTACAGCAGCAGTGTAGTTCTGCCAGAACTTACTCTTCTGAGCATCACTGTAGTCGCATATCCCTCGAATCACAAGACAACCTGCCCTATTCATTACCCCAGCAGCCTCTATCTCAAAGCATAGCACCCCAAACTTGCGTGACAGCTGATCACGCAAATTTGCATCTTTGATCACACGGTTCCCTGATGCTACCAGCCCATAATGAATCATGGGTTCTGTTGTCAATCGTGGGAGACGCCTTTCAAGATGCGAGCAGTCGAGTTTGCAGGGCCTGCGAGTACCGGCAGCGCGGAAGAGTACGTCCAGTTCTTGACCTGGGTTGCCATAAGCTGGGAGTGAGTCGACCATCCTAGTAAGATGCGGATTCAATGCCTCGAGCCCGATGTCTGGATCTGAACGGATCTTGCTGATAGAATTGGATAAGATGCGAGACGGCCCTTGCAAACGCCTGTCACCTCAAAGTCACGTCCCTCATCCTCTTTCCCAAGATCTTACTGGATCACGCCAGGGTACGTGCTATCAAGTAAAGTAACAACCACGTCGCCAAGTCTGATGTCGTTATCTTCCGAGGGCGCGCCGCCAGCGATGCCAACCAGTAGACAGAACTGTATAGGCATGCAGCTGCACGTCATGCCGGATATGGCCGATGCAGCTGCGTTTGTTCCATACTCTCCAGCTGGAAGCGATGCTGCCACTAACATATGCTGCGCCATCTCCTCAAGTGCATACTGATTGTTGCCCCTAGGCACCCTTGTCACATTGTGGTGTCTTTGGTCAAGGGTGAATAAGCGTGGATGTAACGGATCATGGTTTGCGCTTAGTTCCTTGAAATCCCATCCCTCTAGGTGCTTTAGTGGCATACTCACAAGAGTTCTGCTATAACGCCTGGTGGTATTTGTCTGGTGGTCGATCATCTTTTGCAGTAGGTTGTAGTACTGGTCGATTCTGTCTGCCAAGGCGATGAAGCTAGTGTTTTCTGGGTAGAGCCTAAGAGCCGAGTTTATCAGTACATCAATTGCTCAATCGGCCTTGAAGGGCTTATGTGATTCCTTTAATTCATCAGCCTTGAAGAGGAAGGCTGATGGGAACTTGTCAGTGCTGTCATATGCTAAAGACGCTCTCACGACATGTAACATAGCGCTAGTGCCGTTAGTCAGCTAACCTCGTTTGTCGGTCTCGTTACAAAGAAGGAAGAACTTTGAAGAGATCCATTTGAGTCGCGGGATATAGACATTGCGAGCCACAAGTACTGGCGTGTCTTTGATACCGAGTTCGAAGCTTTGGCCTCCTGAAACCATTCTTCCCGATGTTATGATGGTGTCAGCAAGAGCACATTGATCATATGGCTTGGTGAGTTCTGAATATCTGACATGGTAATCTGCCTCAGATGACCCTACAAAGTCCATTAGGAACCAAGTATCTCGGCTCACCCCACGTTTTGATCACTGCATAAGTGTTTCTGCCAGTCACTAACTATGAGATCGAGCCGTGATCTTGCCGGCCGGGGCCGTTGCGGTGTAGCATGGAGAACAACGCTAAGACTGGGTAAGGGCAAACAGCAATGTAACCAGGAACTGCGGGGGATGGCAAAGGTCAGCCTTGGCGATTGGTTTTCGTCACAAGGGCCAGCTTCTGAGACATACTGGTAATGATGATGATGATGATAGTGTGTAAATTTAAAAATCAAATGAGACATGGCAGGGATTGTGGCTTAACGGAAGCGCTATGTTCCGTGGCTTCTGCTCAGTCAAAGTCTCTAAAAGGATTGGAAGGCAACAATCGGTAGTTGAGTCGTCAATGAGCCGCAGGTCGGGAGGATGATTATGCCGAGCCGTGCCTTAAATGGTACAGACTGAGGATAGCGTGATGCAGATCGACTGCAGGTATTGGAGCTAAAATCTCCGGAAACAATTCTTTCCGTGCTCTTAGATCAGAACGGTAAAGCGGCATCTGTGTCCGGATGAGGCTGTTTCCGAGAGTAGGGACAGTTCCCTTGAAATTATTAGTGTTAATTGAATATAGTACCAATGTATAGGAGTCTGTATCTAGAATTTGTAAATTGTTCCCTCAGTAGATTTATCTTAGCATACATGTTCCATTTCCAATATTCGATATGCATATACAATGGGATTCAGCAGAACTCCCTCCCCCTGACAGTCAAAACATTGTCCGCAATGACGACGATAATGCCGAAAAGGGCTTGTGCGATAGATCACAAAGTCCTCCGACAATACCGCCTTCTGCCCATATGTCTTCAGAGTTAATATCAACCTTTAACGAAACAGTCCACCTCTCTAGAACCTCAATTGAACGATCAGCGAAGCCCGTGCCGATCCCGAACCTCGAAGTTACAAAGCCAATACGAGTAATAGATAAGCCAGTTAGTCGATGGGTACTACTCCATCTATGGTTTAATACATACCGGAAGCTGTTCGTCTTATGCACTTTGCTCAACCTGACTGCGATGATATCGGCTGAACTTGGTCACTTCTCTTACGCCATACACAACTCTGGAGCAATGGTGCTTGGCAACCTTCTCTTTGCAATACTCGTGAGAAACGAATTATTCCTAAGATTGTTATACACAATGGCTATCTATGGGTTACGTAGTGTATGTTTGGTACTCTTTTGGGACATTGAATGTGTGCTAATAGAAAGACCTAGTGGGCGCCTCTAAGGATACGTTTGGCAGCGACCTCGACTTTACAACATATTGGAGGCCTTCACTCTGGATGCGGGCTATCAGCAGCTGCGTAAGATTGCCTCAAAAACTTACAGCTATTACTTCTAATGCAGGTTGGCAGTTGGCTTATCCTCAAAATTATCCACCTAATACGAAACCGAGGAATGGAGCATAGCTCCGTTATTGCCACAGGTGCTATTACAAGTACATTGATCTGTATTTCAGTTCTCAGTGCCTTACCTTGGCTTCGCAAGTAGGCTTTCCCTCGGTGCCGTTACCATGGACGTTGTTGACACGAGTTGTACAGTAACCATCACAATACTTTCGAGCGTTACCACCGCTTTGCCGGCTGGCTAGGTGTAGCAGTAGGTACCCCCGGCTATCAAAGGGTTAATACTAATAAGTACTAGATGACCTGGGTGTTCGTTATCCTAAGCAACCTCAATGACGTTAATCGCAGAAAAGGGCAATCAGATGTCAGCATTGTTCTGGGTGGACAGGAAGTATGGTTTGCTTTTGCTATTACGATACTGTATGTTCTTCAATTCTCTTTCCAAGTAGTAGTAAGTAACTGTCATCAGTGTCGCTCTACCATGGGCTACCCTTCGAGAGGTACCAGTACAAGTGGAACTGGTAAGTATATAGCATTAGGTCTTACTCCTTTATAAGCTAATAATTGCAATATAGCCTTCGCCTAGAGTTGCTATTATCCGATTCAACCGAGGCATGCAGCAAGGGCTTACTGGGAGGATAAGTTTTACTGCGGTTAAGGAGTTCCACGCCTTTGGAATTGTTAGCGAAGGCATTAAGTCTCCATACCACTATATGGTCTGTGGTGTTCAAGGTGACTTTACAAAAAGTATCCTCTCACATCCACCGACGACACTATGGACAAGGGAGCTCAAGTTCGGTAAGATTAAGTTTACTTCATTACTTGCTTATATATACTAACAACCCTAATAGCTGGCGTTGGTCATGCCTCAGCTATGTATAAGAGGGGAATAAGGATCTGTACAGGAACAGGTATAGGAGCTGCACTATCTACTTGCATTCAGAGTCCAGACTGGTATGTTTTCACATCGGGATAGAGATTAAGTAACGTACTGATATTTATACACCAGGTTTCTTATCTGGATCGGATCTGATCAAGACAAAGCCTTTGGTATAACAATATCCGACCTAATCTATAGGCATATCGACCCCAGGCGGATGATTCTGTGGGATACAAAAAAGGAGGGTCGGCGGCCTGACACAATGCAGCTTTTAAGGGAGACTTGGGAACGCTTTGAAGCTGAAGTCGTTTTTATTACGTCTAATAGAAAGGGCAACGACGAAATAATGCAAGGATGCTATACAGGTATGATTTTGCTCCTCAATCTTCGTGGTCGTCTCACTAATGTTCTTCAGCTAATATACCGGCGTTTGGTACCCTCTGGGACTTTTAGTGAAAACAGCATTAGCCTTGTATGAGATATCAACGAGATATAAATAAAGAGCTAACTAAATTATCAATTAAGCTATAGTGATAATAACAGACCCATCAAGTATTAGGCCTGCAGTAATGAGTTACACCTATACCGCCACTTATTTAGGATTCAACAGCAGCCAATTAGCAGGATTAGTTGGGAGCATCTTATTGATCAATAGTAATTATCTGAGTTGCTTAGAGACTGCGTAAAGGGAATCGAGTTCCATGGAGCGGGGTGCCGAATGACCAAATCTCATAAACATTTTTGATGACTTCTCTAGCCACTGAGGACGCTCTGCAAGCATCTAAAATCTTGGTTAGATCTGCACAACACCGTATGATGGTACATGCCATTAAGGTCAGCCGGGCGATCGCCCAGACACTGTTAAAAAGTAATGGTCACCTTACAGACTTTATTTGAAGGCCTTAATACATTACTATAATATAGATAAGTCCTCATTTTCCTCTATCCTGCATTAAACTCTTATAATGTCTCCCATAGTGCTCTCAGGCGGCTATTGAGATGCTTGGTGAGATGCTTTGCGGGTTTAGCAAGGGGAGCTTATACTTCTCCTAACAAGCCACTCTTCACTGTAAATTTAATAATTATTAGAATAGTTACCTTTAAGTAGTACTTATATTAAAATATATATAAATATATATACAGTATCTAGAGAAGAATAAATGTAATATTGATATATTTATAAGTAACTATAAGTTTATAGGTAACTAAAAAGGTTGAAATTATATTCCTCCTCGCATTAAATCCCCTTATCCTGTATAAGAACTAAATTACTCTTACTTGCTGCGTTATGTTTACAAACATCCTTTCCTCTGAGGGCCAACTCGAAAAAGGAGTAAAGCTCAACAAAGCTGTAAGCTAAGATGGTTGGCAACATCCAGATCCAATGCAAAAGTCCTCTTGCAACACCCCGAGCACCTTTGTTATGATTGCTCTTGCCATTACAAGGCACAGGGAGACTCCAGCGGACAAGGATAGAGGCGATGAGCAAAAAGGCATATTGCGTTCCTAGGAAGATGAAGCAAATAGTCGAAAAGAGGGAGTCGCTGATAAAGAGTGCATCATGTTCTGCAGCAAAACCGTTGATCAACTGAACAATGATAGGAGAAATGATAGAAAAGATAGCGCTGGCGCAGAGAACGAGACCATAGTAAATGAAGAAGCGAGTCGCCCAGCTAATAGAAAGGTACAACCCAGGCATTCGGTAGGTCTTGACGATGAAGTAATGAAACACTTCGCCCGCTCCAATGGTCCATCGGCGAATCTGAAGTGCCCACTCGCGTATCTCATCAGCATAGTTAGCGCCAGAGGTTGGGCCGTTGATGGAAATGAGATTCAAAGGCCTGATGCGGATTTCTCGTCTTGTCATGATTGTGTAGCGAATCAAAGCAATGATATCCTCCATTTGGTAGGCCGGATGAGTGAAAGCGCCCTCCTCGAGTAATTTGACACTGAGAGAGTAGTGGGACATGGGATTGATGTTCCAGGGGATCAAAATTCCCATGAAGAAGAAGGTTCGCAAAACACCAGTAATATCGACAAAGAACGGCATCGAGTCGCGCTTGTAGATAATGATGGACTGCCAGATGGAGGAGTGACGATCTACAGCATCCAGCGCCAGGTACTCGGTTTCCAGCTCAAACATGTATTCGGGATCGAAGACGGCGTCGCAGTCGCAGTTGCTAAAGATATGCTCATATTTCTCATAGTTATACCCGGCATCTTGACGGAGAATGTGTAGGCCCTGGCGACAAGCATAATTCATGTTGGAACACTTGCCGCTAATTTCGCCAGGAATTCCCGAGGGATGGAAGGTAACAATAAGACGGAGAAACTTTTTCTCGTACTTTGCATAGACCTCATCGCGTTTAGCTTCCTTGTCAGGTGTCCGGCATTCCATGCCAATGATGACGGAGAGACGGGACTTGGCACCCTTTTGCTCCACGAGCGAGTCCAGAGTGGTTTCCAGTACGCTCATGGGCTCCTTATATAAGGTCATGGCAACTATGTGACGAATGTTTGAGGAGTAGGAGGACGTGGCGTCAGATGATTCAACATCCTGAGCCTTTGTGACCTTGAGTTTGTTTCGTCTGTTGATAGCCTTTGTCCGACGAATTGCACAGATGGTGGCTATTAGCCAGATGAGCTGGAAAAGACCAATGATGATGATGATGCAAAGGTTTGTTACTCGGTTGACATAGGGAGTAAAGGGCATCCATAGTGGAAAGAGAAGAAAGGTAAAGATGATGAGAAGAAATAACAGGTTCCAGCGGACATAGCGATTAGCTGATTCCAGTTTTGCAGCGTCAACACCAGTGTCAATGCTGTTACGCGAGGAAGATGATGATGAATCCATTTTTGGAGAAGTTGCCTTTGCAGATTTCTCAGTATAACTAGGGGGAAGGAAGGAATAAATACTAAAATTACTTGTCAAGCAAATATCTTTCCAACATCAAATCTCTCATCCTCTGTTATTCAGCTCCTAGCTGAAGAGCTATTGCTTTATTCTAGCCATATCCAACATGAGAAGAATGTTCAGCTGTTGAAGACAATCAATAAAAGTCCACAGGCCTCATTGCCAAGGCCAAAAATTATCGACTTGGCGATTTAAGCGTGCCTGTAAGGGTAAGCCCATTCAGCTGTGGCGCATTAGAGTCAATAATAGCCCACAGGGCGCAGCTGCGCCAGGGGTAGATAGGGTAAGGCGCGCGATAAGCATCAGCTTTAAAAACAGCATTAACCTTGCATGACATGTTGACCAAGCATAAGCGAAGGGCTAACTAAATTGTTGATTCAGCTATCTAGTATTGGGCCTGCGCTAATGAGGCGTGCCCTACACCGCCACGGCAGCGGCCAATTAACAGGCTTAATTGAGAGCATCTGCTTGAGCAACAGTAATAAACAGACACGTTTCCTGAAGAACAGTCCCAGGTCTTTATTCGATGAATCAGACTACTTATTCTTTCCCGCTATCCGCGTGCCCGAGGCCAAATCCTGGTAAGTCGCAAATAGTTTGGCATGAAAACAATACTTGAGACCTTTACAGCTCTACCTTTGAAACTGCAACATCAGACTTGCGAGGAGCATCACCACTCTCTTCAATGGAGCTAGACTCCCGAACAAGGCTTGGAGCCTTGAGATTCCTTCGTTGTTTCCAGGTAAGACCAGGTGTCTCGAATATAGTATCGATCTCCTCAAGCGTGTATCCCTTGGTCTCAACGAAGAAATACCACACAGCAACAAGCTATTAAAGAAAATCAGTCAGTTAGGTTCAATACATTCAACAAAGACACGACGGCAAACTTACCTCAAGAAACGTGTAGACGATAAATGCAATGTAATATTTCCATCCAGCATTCTTCAAACCGATTGGGTTTACGAATGAAGAAAAGAACCCTGCGGCGTGCATGATACCTGTCATATAGGCAACTCCACGGGCTCGCACCTCGTAGGGAAGAAGCTCGGCCGGATAAGCCCAGAGAGGGGTCCATCCAAGGTCGTAAGCGCCATTGCTAAGGAAGATGGAGACGATGACACCAATCGCGTAATTTCGTGTGCCGTGTTCGGTGTATACTGCGTTGATTAAATTAGCTACCTTTGGTCAAACTGAAACAATATTGTAGTAAGTACTTACACGCTGCAAACGTAGTCCACAAAATGAAGGCAAAGAACATTCCGGCAGTAGAGATAATAAAGAGCTTGCGGCGGCCAATCTTATCAACCAAGAATGAAGCACCAATGGCCAAGACAAAGTTGTAAATTGACAAGCAGCCGTTGACTGTAGTTTGCTCAATGGTCTTGGTGATTCCAATGCTGTTCAGTACAGAATGGAGATAGTATTGAACCAGGCCATTGCCGGAGATCTGGGCGACTGTTAGCAGATGATCTCTGATACGGGTTACCTCAATGTTCTCACCTCAAGGAACAGACCACAAAACGTGACAAGAATAAGTCTCCTCCTGTTCGGCTTGGTTCGGATAAGATCAAGATAGCTGCCCTGCTCCTTGTACTGTGCATCTTTGAGGATGGCCTCCTTTATCTGTGTGTATTCGATCTCCACAATGGGATTGCTCTCATCACCATTGGCATGATGCTTTACCAGGAAGTCCCGGGCCGCTGCGCCATTCCCCTTGGAGATGAGCCAACGAGGGCTTTCGGGGATAAACCACAGGAGGGTGATCTGTATGACGGCAGGGACAGCTTGAAGACCACTGGGAATACGCCAAGAGCGGGAGTCCTCGATGAATTGAGTACCATAGGTTGTCCAGGCTGCAATGATGGCTCCCGTGTACCATGCAGTAGGAAAGTAGGACAAGATGGTTCCGCGGTGCTTTGGAAGGGCCAGCTCGGCAAGGAGCAACGGGGCACCAACGACAGTGAAAGCAAGGCCGAAACCGATGATGAAACGCGAAATGACGAATTGGGCGATGTGCTTGGAGGTTGCCTGGAGGATGGCGCCAAGTAGAGTCCACGAGGCACCAAAGGCAATGGACTTGCGACGTCCGATCTTATCGACGATCCAACCAATGAGAGGTAGCGCCACCATGGCACCAACCGTCTGGATAGAGTTGAGCAAGCCCAGAACCGGTCCTTCGGGATGGTCGAATTCTGCAGTTGGGGCGCTGAGTCAGCTTTTTGTGATCTGGCATTCCGATTTACCCAGGAGTCGAGCGCAGTGACACTCACCTTCTTGCCACGAGGGCAGCAACTGCAAACCATTCATGATCATGCCATCGAAACCCTGGTATGAACTGCTGAGGATGACAACTGGTAGCCAGAGGTAGAGCTTCCTCAAACCGGCATCATTCCACCAATGGGTGGCTGGACCAAGTGCGTCTGCCATTGTGTTCAATGCTTGTTCTGAGATTTGCTGTTGGATTCAGGTGATAGTTGAGGACGTAATTCTAATACTAAAGGATATAACCGATTTGAGAAAGTAATGATTTCCGTGAGCCTACTTCTCTATTTATTGAGGGTTTCATGAAGTGGTTAAGCATACTGCTTTATCATGTTTGCTGTTGTATCTCCTAGACCAGACCCGTCTCCAACACTCTGGGACTGCAAATGGCACACCAATAGACACGCGACTAACACAACTTAGGCCGTCACGCAATAAGGAGGCTGAATAGTGAGCAGTGCAGAACCAACAGACATTTCCTCAAAATCGCCTTCAACCACAGGACTAAGATGCCAAGAGCAGGGTCGCGTAGTTTAGCAATCTTCTAGCACCAGAGAAAATATGATATCGCCAGGGCAGTAAGACGTCGCAATTACTCTTGTCGCGGAAATCAATGTTGAGTGCGTGGTCAAAAAGCTCCGACCATGGTCAGCCAAGTCCGAGGGGGAGGGATAGATTGCCATTTTGCTCCGAGCAAGGGTCGGCCATTTTTAGCAGCTCCACCGCCAATTGAGTGCACATCCCGATGGCGCAATGCCGAGACGCGCTGTAGCGATACTCTTGAATAGAGGCAATGAATTGAAACTCGGAGATTAATGCCCTGCATATGGAGTCAGCCAACGTCTCTTAAGGCACCCAAGTCGAGTTATTCTCTAACCCAACTCGGACCAATCACCAGCATCGACGTGCTATCCCAATCAATACCGCATCCATCCGAATCCAGTCTAAGTCACTATCAGTTTCACTTACAGCGACTCTGCTGCGGTGAAAATAGCGAGAAGACTGAGGACTTGCTGGAGATTTGGCTCATAGCCTCTACCGATTGAACTTGTTTTACCATTTGTTTTCCAACCTGTTTGCTCATACAGCAAGCAGCATCGAAGATGTCTACGCCTACCGAAGGGTCGGTACTGGAAACCCAGAAAGATGCCGAGATCGAGGTATCGGTCCCCAAAGGCCTCGACTCAGAGGGTCTTGACGCCATTCGGGTGCTTCTTCAGAGTCAAGCTCAAGGCGGCAATGATACACCAAAACAGATTGGCGTCTCTTTCAAGCATCTCTCGGTGACAGCCCCGTCAGGAACCCACGTCCAGGTCAAGACTCTACCTAAAGCCATCCTCAATACCTTTGGGCCCGACCAAGTACGCTTCATTAGGGAACAGGTCTTGGCACGCATCAGCCCTCGAAAATCTGTCACTGAGGGGAAGATAATCCTCGATGGATTCTCAGGCGTTGTCAAACCGGGGGAGATGCTTCTTGTCCTGGGTCGCCCAGGTAGTGGATGCTCCACGTTCCTCCGAACTGTCGCCAGTCGATCTAACCTGGCCACTACCGGTGACCTCGAGTACGCCAACGTATCTTCTTCTGTCTTCAGGCGTGACCATGCTAGGGAGACCATCTATCTACCTGAAGAGGACAGACACATCGCGTCCTTGACCGTCAGGCAGACGATCCAGTTCGCTCTCCGCAATTCTCTCCCGACAGATGCTCGCAAAACGAAGCTCGTGGCAAGCTTGGTTGATGTTATCGCCAAGATCTGCGGCCTCTCACATGCTCTTGACACTCCTGTCGGTGGTGCATTCTCTCCTGGTGTCTCGGGCGGAGAGAGGAAACGGTAAGAGAAAAACCTCCACCGCATCGGGAATATCATGTCTGACTTGCGACCTTTTAGTGTTTCCATCGCCGAGGTCCTAGCAGCTGGCTCCTCAGTCCAATGCTTCGACAATTCGACTCGTGGCCTCGACTCTTCAACGGCACTGGACTTTGTCAAGGCTCTAAGAGCCTTCACCGATATTGGTCACAAGACAACCCTCGCAACACTGTACCAAGCCGGCGAAGAGATATACCGCAATTTCGACAAAGTTGTCGTTCTCTCGGAGGGACACGAAGCCTTTTTTGGAAGCACGTCCGAGGCCTGGAGCTATTTCCATAACCTTGGATTCATTCCCATTCCTGGTCAGACAACAGCTGAGTTTCTCGCGACAGTAACAGACCCTGACGAGAGAAGGGCTGTTCCCGGGTCAGAGGCCGATAGCATCAATTCTTCCGCCGATCTTGCTGCAGCCTTCAAAAGATCAGACCACTATGCACGCCTCGTCAGTGAGATTGATGAGTATCGAGAGAAGCAGGGTCAGGCAGATGCTCTACTCCCAACCTACTCATATCGCTTATCTCTGCCTTCCCAGGTGAAGGAAAGCTTGAAGCGAGAGTTTCAACTCGTCAAGGGACAGAGGCGGGTCTACTACATCAAGTGGATCACAACAATAATCCTCTGCCTTGTTTGCGGTAGCGTCTACTTTGACATTGAGAACAATGCACAGGGCGCTTTCACACGCGGTGGGATCCTGTACTTTGCATTGATCTTGAACGGATGGTTGCAGTTCCCTGAGCTTTTCGACGCTTACACAAACAGGCCTGTGCTAGAGAGACAAGGTACATTTGCCAACCCTGACGCTATATATCGCGATACTGTGTTGCTAACGATCATCCTACAGCTAACCTCCACCTTACACGTCCTGCTGCAGTCGCACTGGCCCGTTTCCTTATTGACCTGCCGCTCATCGCCTTCCAGCACGTTCTCTTCGCTTTGGTGTTTTATTTTCTTTCGCGCCTTCAGGTTGAGGCTGGCAAGTTCTTCTTCTTCTACCTGACGCTCTTCATTTCGACAGTATGCTTCAGCAACCTCCTCCGCATGTTTGCCTACTTTGTTGGCACGTTAGATGACTGTAAGATCTCACCAACCTCCGATTAGTGACAGCACTAACGTAGTACCTCCAGGTTTTCGCTATGGAGGATTTTCCTGCACGGTCCTTCTTCTGTTTGCAGGCTTTCTGATCCCTCCCAATGATATGAGTCCAGCTTTCGGATGGTTGCACCATATCAATCCCATGTTTTACGGATTTGAGAACGTAGGTTTCACAATTGAATCAGACATCTCTCGAGATTTGTTCAAAACTAACATTCACTTCAGCTCTTTAGTAGCGAGTTCAACAACCTGGATCTCTCGTGCCATGACAACCTCATCCCAGCACAGGGCATTGCAGGACATCAGACTTGCGCCGTGAGAGGTGCTTTACCTGGCCAAACTAGTGTGCCAGGACTGCAGTACGCCGAGTCTTTCGGATTCTCTTACGCCCACAGATGGCGAAATATTGGCATCATGATCGCCCTCGGTCTGGCCTATCTCATCGCCGGCATCTTTGGCAGTGAGTTCATGAGCTTTGCACCCAATGGCGGCGCTCCTCTCGTCTTTGCGAAGCGCCGCAACGCTTCAAGTCCTGAGTCACAAGACGTTGAGAAGTCTGCTCCCTCATCTGGTCATGTGAGCGTTCTTTCAGGTCGGATTGGACAGGTTGCTCTCAAATGGAACCAGATCAGTGTCGACATTGGCGACAATCACATTCTCAAGAACATCTCGGGGTACGTCAGGCGGGGGGAGCTTACTGCTCTTTGCGGCGCCAGCGGAGCAGGCAAGACGACACTTCTCACGGCTCTGAGTCAGACGAACTTTGCGGGCAGTATCGTCGGCGGAGAGGTTCTTGTCGGTGATCAGCCGCCCAGTTCGAGCTATAGGAAGACAGTTGGTATGAAGCAACCCCAAGAAGGTTTCCATGGAATGGTGGCTAACGATGGTCGTCAGGCTTTGCGCAGCAGATGGATCTCCACGATGGAACAGCAACTGTTCGGGAGGCTCTCGAGTTCTCTGCCCTTCTCCGACAGCCGAAACATTACTCTAAGGCTGAGAAGTTGGCATATGTCAGTAAGGTCTTGGACTTGCTTGATCTCAATGATGTACAGGATGCTCTAATTGGGGAAGACGGTGGTGGTCTTGGTGTTGAGCGGCTCAAGAGAGTGACGGTGTGTTTTACACTCTATCCCGATTGCGATCATTAATGCTAACTTTTGGTCTACTTAGATTGGTGTTGAACTAGCTGCGCGGCCCGAGATCTTGTTCGCCGATGAGCCAACCTCCGGATTGGATTCTCAAGGTGCATCTCGCATTGTCCACTACCTCAAGACCCTCGCTCGTCAAGGCCAGGCAATAGTTGTCACCATCCACCAACCATCTGCTCTGGTGTTTTCCCAGTTTGACAATCTACTTGCTCTGTCTTCAGAAGGTCGCCAACTCTAGTAAGTCTCCATCCCCAAAGCATATATCTCTACCATTGAGACAGATCTGACCAGGATGTAGCTTTGGCAAGGTCACCGAAGCTCTGTCGTACTTTTCTCGCAACGGTGCAACGTGTCCCGAGGGTGCAAATCCCGGCGAGTTCATTCTCGAGACTGTTGGCGCAGGTGTCAACGCTCGCATGTCTGACAAGGGCTCGAACTGGGCGTCGACATGGGCTTCCTCCCAAGAGGCTTCTGACCTTGGGCAAGAGCTGAAGATCAACAAAGATACTTCCAAGAGTCTTTCGCCTGACGTCGGCGAAGAGGTCGCGTCCGAGCACAACGCCTCAGTGTTTCTTCAGACGATACTTCTCACCAAGCGGATGCTGCTCAATCAGTGGCGTAGCCCGCCGTACATCTACTCCAAGATCTGGGTTCATGTCATTAGCGCTATTCTCGTCGGCTTCACCTTCTTCCAGGTCGGCACTAGCCCGCAGGATCTACAGAATCGGTCAGTTTCGCTTCGACTTCTACTGTCTTTCCCCATTGCTAACGAATCTTACAGGATGTTCAGCGTCTTCTTCATCCTCTTCCTTTGCAACGCCATTGTCAACGTCATCTTGGCGCGTTACTTCTTTGCAAGTCTTTACTGGCAGTTTCGCGAAGGGCCATCTCATGCATATGGATGGGTTGCTTTCGCATCTTCAACCATTCTCTCAGAGATACCAGGCGCTATCTTGGTCACCGTTCTGTACTTCGTCATCTGGTACTTCCCAGCCGGTCTGCCTCTAGATCAAGCTGGCTATATCTTTCTGTTTCTTCTCACATATGAGATCTTTCAAGTAGGTGACACCCAGCTACTCTTGGTTACTGGCACTCCTCTGACACTTGCAGGTCCTCCTTGGTCTCTTCATGATGGCTCTGAGCCCAGATCTTGGCGCAGCAGGGAATGTTCTAGTGTTTATTGTCTGCACATGTAACTGGTTCAACGGCATCATTGTCCCTTACAGCCAGATTCAAGTCTTCTGGCGTTACTGGGTAAGCCACAGAATTTCCATAGCGAGACTCTCTAGCATTTCATCTAACAAGATACAGCTCTACTACTTGTCCCCATTTACGTACCTTCTTGGTGGAATGGTGACGGCAGTTACCTCATCTGTCGATGTGTCGTGCTCATCAGCAGACCTCACAGTATTTACTGCCCCTGCTAACGAGACATGTTCTTCGTATGTATCTGAATGGGCTCTATCCGCCTCCGCTCAACTCCTCAACCCCGAAGCTTCTGGAGATGAGTATTGTCAGGTATGTCGCTGGACTACTGGGACTCAGTTCTTGGACCAATTCAACCTTGGAGATGGCCAATTCGGTGGACAATGGGGTAGTTGGGGAATCTTTGTTGTGTTTACGTTCAGTAATCTTGCCTTGGTCTACTTCTTCACGTGGGCCACCAAGGTGAAGGGGTGGAAGCTGTTCTACTTCTTTTAGATAGCGTCTACTTGGTCTTGCCGTTGAGTCAAGTCACTTAATCTGGTCCTTGTCAGGTATTATCACGAGCTTAATCAGGCCTAAGTAAGAGGTTTGGTGTTTTTCATTCGTCGCCAATGGCAGTTTTAATATACTATTTCCATTCACATACATCTAACCTTTCTGGCAGCATGGTATAGTTTCGTTTGCATGCTGACATTTACTGTTCTCCATCACGCTCCGATGTCATCTGAAACAGCAGCGAAAAGTGTAAAATGAGAAAGAACTCTTCGAGAAACCGTCAGATGGTATATGGGTATATAGTTGTACTCATTCACTTTACTCTTATCTCAAACAATGTATCTAAAGAATGTCCGTTTCTACACATACCGCGCGATATTTATGCTACAGACCCAGAATGATATAGCACCAATGTACCGCAGCCCCTATCACGCACTGATTGCAGCTCTAAGCGTATGCTCCTGTCTCAAATGACCCTCCTCCTCCACAAATGGTCCCAGGGGACCAATAGGTACATCAGGTACAATTTCCTTTCCTTTGCCTCGAGCAACAGCATTCGCTTTAACCATGACCTCGTCCCATTCCTTGTCAGCCTCACTAAGCCAAGTGATTGCTCCTCCAGCACCGAGTTCCAATTCATCGCCAGACTTGACGATCGTGCGGATCACAACGGACTGGTCGACGGTACCGCTGGCACAGATATAACCGATACTTCCCGAGTATATACCCCGCTCGCGTTGGCCTTCGAGGGAGTCTAGGATCTGAACTGAGCGAAGCTTCGGGGCGCCGGTCATGGAACCAGGCGGGAAGCAGCGCTCGATAACCTTGGTTCCTCCTACCGATGGGGCAACATGAGACTGTATTGTTGTGACAAGCTGAATAACAGTCAGTCATGTTGCAGTCAGGTAACGGTTGGACAATGCCATCTTACCTGATGAACAGTTTGATAGGTCTCTACGTGCAAGAGCTTTGGCACGGAAATGGAGCTTGGTGGTGAGATGTTATGAAGGTCGGATCGAATGAGGTCAACGATCTACCACAGTTAGCTTAGAAATTCTCCAGCAAATAGTTTTTGCTTACCATCAGGTTTTCGGCCAGCTCTTTGACATCTGTCGCAAGCTGATGCTTCCGTCTCTCATCCTCGACGGGGTCAGCATCAACAGCCAGGGTGCCCTTGATCGGCTTCATCTCGGCAACACCATTGCTATCAATGGAAATGAATCTTTCGGGAGATGAAGAGAGGATGGTCTTGTCATGGGCGGCAAAGTGGATATAAGCAGAATACGGTGCAGGGTTTCGTTTCCGAAGGTCCAGATACAAACTGTAAGGATCAACCTCTGGGCTTTTTGCTTTGAACTTTGTTGTCAGCGTGAGCTCGTAGGTCTCCCCCTCTTTGATAGCCTGCTTGGCTGCCCAGATCGTGTTGGAGTAGGATGCTTCATTGTCGAGTGCGACGAAGTTGGGCAATGGATGTGCTTCAACGTAGGGTGGCGACGGTGGCGCGTCAAACACCTCACGTACACGAGTGAGATAGAGGTCAAACTCGGCCTCGTCGATACCTATCTTAGTCGAGGCGCCAATAACATCGCCGATTGGGTCCTCTTCACCTCGACGTATTAAACTGAACAGCGTCCACTCTCCAGTATAATTATCGAGTCGCAGCACAGTGTTTGCGAAGAGTAGCTCACTATCGCTGTGCTTCAAGCTGACATCCTTCTCGTCAGGTGGCGTGAACTGGTAGCCAGGCAGTGACTCCCTCTTGAGCTCATAGCCAAAGTAGCCGATGAGCCCAACCTGGAGCAAGGGCTGACCAACATCCGTCTCTTGATCCAGCGACTCAGAAGGGAGTGTTTCGGTGTTTGCTACGATAGTCTCCTGTTGGAATTTCTCCAGCCACGACCAATACGAAACGCTCAGCCTCTCCGATTTGATGTTCTTGCCGTGCTGGTAGAAAGATACGTGTCGCGACTTTGTTGAGTAGCTCAGTGCAAAGGAACCCCATGATAAATATGAGTTGCGAGAGTGTGAATCTCTAACCTACAACAAAGTCAGAATATGAAAGGCCATTGACTATTAGATACGTACCTTGGCGCTATCAAGCCACGCCTCACCATCGAGGGATCTATCCCGAAATAGTGTTTGGAACACAATCTCTGCAGATGGTCCTTTGCCAACCCTAGCAGACTTGACATAGTAAGGCGAGGCCACCCGTGTTGGATTAGCCTCTGCAACCAGGGCCTTGCCCAAGTCGGTTTGCTCAACGGCATTCTGCTGAAGAATATGCTCAGGCAGCGACGCATTCTCACGAACTCGACGCTTGGTCCATTGGTTTCTCGGGTTACTAGTCACCCAAAAGTCCAAGACGATATCTCGGAAGTTTGAGAGGATCTGTTTCCCGTGAGCAGAGCAAACGCTTTCCGGATGCCATTGCGTGCCAAAGACAGGGCGTTCCCGATGTTGTAGTCCCATCAACACCTTCTTGGAGGGGTTCTCTGGGTCGTATGTCCATGCTGTGACCTGAAGCTCAGGAGGAACGTCTTGGGGATGTCAGCAAGAATACACCATAGAGGTTATACATAGGAGAGGCAAAATACCTTCAATGTCCAATACAAGACTGTTATACCTGACCCCATCGAACTTCTGCGGCAAACCACTGAGAATACCTGTGCCTCGGTGGTGGATCTGACAGATCTGACCATGTTTGATGTTTGGTGCATGAATGATGTTGGCACCAAACGATGTGCCAATGCCTTGATGTCCAAGGCAGATTCCCAAGATGGGGATGTTGACTTCTCTTATAAGCCTAGCATTGAAGCCAAAGTCTGCTTCACGCTGTGGTGTGCCAGGTCCTGGTGATAGGATGATAGCATCTAGGTGAGGGAGAATATCCGATTTGAAGTCATCCCTGTGAACGAACAGTTAATCTTTGCTTATAGTTGGAGTCTTTGTTGTTCTACTTACCATGAGAACTGGTCAAATCGGACAATAGATACACTCCACTCCGGATATGACTGTCCATCATGGCCCTTCTGAGTACCTTGGAGCAGTTGTAGAATGTTGTTGGTATAGGAGTCGTAATGATCGATAATGAGAACCTTGATTGTGCCCATTTTGGCGATAGTGTAATGCAGTATTGAAGTCTCGGGGATCAAAATGAATTCAAACAAATATTACTTGGCATATAACAAGAACGGCGGGTGTCTTTTAGCAGCAGGCCTACTTGACTTCAACTTGATGCGACTAGCGCAGGTTATTATGCAAGCCGACACAGCAAGAGTAGCTCGATATGGAGATAGACGTTGCAATCGAGAGCACATACAATCTTACCCACTCTATTTCCCTGGAGCCCTGCTAGCCAAAGAGAGTTTCAAACTCAGAACAATGCGAGCCAGTAGCTGTCTGTTGTCAGGATCCTCGACAGGCTTCCATGTTTGGGTTCCTAGTCGGGATGACTTGAGGACAAGCTCGTATCGTGTCATTGCTACTTGCGTCGGGGATGCGCAGCATAATCCTGAGATACTGATGTCGTCAGCATTGGTTCAAGTGCTTGTAGGTGGTTCGGCATATCCGAAAGTGCATAGCTTCGTTCTGTTTCTTGGTACGATGGCAGGGAAGGGACCTCGCCGAGGCACGGAATTACAACGGTTAGAGCATCACATCAGTCTCATGCTTTCGATACACGCATGTGTATTGCCTCTTCTTGATATTCACTAAAGCAGTGTTACTTACACTAGACCTTGGCGGAATTGCCCCGCGTGCCATCACGACATCAAAGGATGACGTTGCGAAACGTGGCGAAGAACATATCAAGTTTAGAATCATCGAAGACACTGATAAGAGAAACAATTCTGGCTAGTCTGTCTCCTGGCATGCGGCTGACATTACCAATCCTTCACTTTAGGTTACGGAGTCTTCATGCAGGTTCTGCTTAAAAAGGCGTAGGGTAGGGTTGGCCCCACTCGTGGGCCCGGAGTACAGATACGCATTTCCCGATAGGATTAAGCGCGGTAGGACTGTTGACCCCTGTAATCACGCTATAACGAGCTAACTGAATCGGAGGGGGATGCCGTGCTTGACCCTCTCGTCCCTCTCGGAGCTATGTAGACGACCTCTGCTGTCTTCTGTCCAAGCCCGCTCCCTCTTGCCATCGCCTCGGAGCAAGTGAGAGATGCAGCCGGTTCTGTTTTCCCCGACTCGCCCTCAGGCTACGCCCCGCAGGGCCAGAGACGCCTCCAAGGGCCCCTGGCGCTGCTCCAACTGCCCCAAGGAGTTTGCTCAGAGTGAGTACTACGCCCCGTCAATCAGCGGACTACGGTTCGCGCCTGTACCACCGACAGTCGCACTCCTGACTCTGCCTCTACTGCAATGTTCCTTTAGTTGCTTGGTAGGCTAATTGAAATTTCTTTGTCTCTGAAGAGGAATATCGGTACAAGCATCAACAGCGCTGCATTCAATCGTCCCAACGACAAAAGCTATCCAAGCAGAAGTCTTGCACAGCCTGTGCAGCCTCCAAGCTGAGCTGTGACCTGGGTACGCCGTCATGTTCGCGCTGCATCAACAGGAACAAGACGTGCCGGTACGTCTCGGCCAGCAATCCCAACGCCACGTCTCAGCAGATTGGGGCAGCTCAACGGTCTCGGGAGCACCACATTCGCGCCGATTCGGGGCAGCCCTATGAAAACAATAGCGTTGTCGGAGATAACTCACCGTTGTCAAATTACTCTATTCGTCGTCATTCTGAGCTTGAGCTTGAAGCTGTCATGCAGGACGCGGGGGATCAGAGACGCTCCTCTGCCACATCGAACAGCCTGTCACTCGCAGCTCTCCAACAGCACCAACTGCCTGTACCTACATCTCACGGTATAAATATTAATGGGTGGAATGCAAACACTCAGACAAACGGACCAAGTGTTGGCTTTGGAGATCCTACGCCAAGCCCGGGACAGCTTGAAAGGGATGGCATTTCATTATTTAACTTGGCGAATGAGGCCGAGGCCGCGTCTCGATGGCAGCAAGAAATACCTTGGTTCTCACAGAATCCGTTTCTCTCCCCTGAGCTCCCTATATCGCCAGAGCTAGATGACCCTATGCAAGCAAATGGCTTCACGGGAGCTTCCGAGGATCTAAACTTTGATCTCCTGGGCTCACTGGGAATCTTGACTCAGAATCGGATCACACCAGGCCAGACGTCTCAACTGGGCGGATTTTCAACCATGCTAAATACTCCAGCCTCATCTGACAGTCACTATCCAAGAACAGCATCTATTTCCAAGCCCCACAGTAGTCAGAACTCTCCACTTGATGTTGAGGCAGACACCGAACTAGGTAAAACTCTGCACGGCGCTGTTAAAGCTGTGCGTGGTACGGACTTGCCAAATACCGTCGCAACGCGCCCGCAGTACGGTATTAGCCAGAACTTGCAGTCATGTCCTTTCCACAGACTCCACAAAGACGACGATCTCATCAAGATGGTCAGCAACTACCCAAGTGTCATGTTGCAACCAGGAGTATATCCCCCATTTGTACATCACAAGCTTTACCGATGTTCTGCGGGCGACGTGGCAGAACCGCTAGCTAAGGCCTTTTGCTGTGTTGGGGCGTTCTACGCTTCGGTCCCTGTCAGCGAGACATTTGTCTACTCGCTCATAAACGAGGAGACCAATAAGCTTGTCAAAGGATTTGTGAGTAAATGGCCTGTTGCTAACTGGTCACTCAGTCACGCTAACAGTGTTCAGCATCAATTGCCCGGTTCCGATGCGGATATGCTGGCGGTAGTCCATGCTATGTGTATCTATCAGATCCTTGGTTTCTTTGTCAGCGTAAACCCTGAACAGACGCGTGCAGCCGAGTCACAACAAATGTTTTTCCTCAAGGTAAATCACCTCTTAGATATCAAATTTTTAGCAAGAAGTACCAGCTAACATACCTGCAGATGACGAGACGTCTCGCCAAGCAATACCTTCAGACTTCAACAGGCGAGGACGGAGAAGAGAGCAATTGGCGCAAGTGGCTCATGGACGAGACAATCCGCAGAACCGTTTTCCTTGTCAATGCCATTAATACGCTTTCATGCCGTGTTCAAAAGCAGGATCCGAACTACTTCGAGCCTCTAGACAATGATCTCATTCACAACTTGACTCTACCAGCACCTGAGATTATCTGGAAAGCCTCATCAGCAGAAGAATGGACTATTGTCAAGTCTCAACTTACATCTGACGATCTAGCGCGCACAAAGGTTACTATTCGCCAGGCGGTTGAACAGATCAAGAACTCAGGAAGATTTGGGGACCGAGGCGCTCGAGCTAGCCAGCTTCAGTTCGACGCGTTTGATGACTTCACAAAGCTCGTCATTGCTACAGCAGATGTACGGTAGCAGCATCTGGGATTTCTTTCTCCAAATCTGTCGATATAATCCATTATAACTCTTTTAAACCTGTGCTTCCTATGTCGATGCTAAATGGCAGCCTGAAGTCTCTAAGGTTACTTGGAAATGACAGGTCATTATATCACATCATTGAAACAGTATGAGTTGCAGGAGTTGTAATCAATGCCGAATAAACTATGCAAGATAATGTTAAATATCCCGTTATCCACAGATTTCTGAATCCTATGCGAGTGCATATATACAGAAGTTGAACAATGCATTTAGTACTTCTCTCCAACGCGCCAGCAGACTGCGCCGGTTCATAGCTAGCTTAAAGCCTTCTCATTAATCCGGTCCAAGATTACAAGACGCTCCGCGAATCCTTTACCAGCCTTGCTCAAAGCATCTATATTATCTTTTTCCCTCGATAGGATAACATTTTCAGGATAGAACTTTCCTAGAAGCGCTAACTTGAGAATGGGGTCTGAGGTGGGGATGATATGGATTGTGTTTCCATTACCGTCCTTTACTCGTGGTGAGATGACAAGTCCAGGTCGGGAGAGGATATCCGCTGCGTCGTGGAAAATTGTCTTGTGGATGCCACCCGCGCCTTGTTCCGAGAGTGCGCTGAGAATAGGCGATGATGTTCCCTTTGAAGATCCCTTGTCCGCTTTGACTTCATATGCGTAACGCCGGCCGCGGGCGATCTGGCCGAGATCAACAGACACAGACTTTCCTGAGTACAGCGTCAGGCGCAGCTTGACAATACGTCGAAGAGCGTCTTTCCCGGCGTCAATGGCCAAAGAAGACTCGGTAACTCTGGTGTCAACTCCTAACAGAGAGGGTAGATTCCAGCTACCATTCTCAGAGACGGCTTCACTAGCTGCGAGCTCTGTTCTGGGAGCGTCGATGTATTCCTTATGCTCGTAGTCAAACAGTACCTCGCTCTCGGAGTCATAGACATGGGCTGGATGATAGCGTAGTAGGTGAAGAGAAGTTGAACCAGACAAGAAAGCTGGCAAAACCAGGCCTTGGGAGTACTGGAAGCCGTAACCACCTCGAGGGAGATGACGAGCCGTGAAGACCTTGGCGAGATCTACAATCGCAACATGTTGGATCGTACCTGTTAAGCAGTGTACAAGGAAGAGCTTCCGAGGCTCCTCTAGATCGCGGATGCCTCGGGTCGAGTCTCGGGGAATGACAAGAGGCACCTTGTCGTAGTTCTCGAAGGGAATCAAGCTGTCACGCAGGAGAATCATGCGGTGAAGCCACTCGTTATAGAGCTCCATCAGCTGGGCGTCGCTTCGAGGCCCAAGCAGAAGGCCAGCAACCGCTGGGGTCCAGAGATGCCCCTCACAGGGGCTCCGGAGCCGGATCTTGGGATTGGCATTGGCAGGGTCGATGCTGTCGCGGACGTATCCAACAAGAGTCTTTGCGATCTTGTTTGCTTGGATTACAATCTCCCTGCGCGCAGTGTCCTGGGACGAGTGAACCAGTGGCAACGTCGACTCTCGGCCCGTAGTTGCGAGAGAAGCGGCCAAGCCATTGACGAGAACAGTGCGAGCAGGGATATCGTTTGGTCCATCTGGACCAAGTCGAGCTATGATGACATCGAGAAGAGGCGACGTGGTGGCGACCAACTGCCGGACACTGTAAACTCCAGGCGGAGTATGAAGCGCATTGTTTATAAGAAGAGGGTAGCGCTCAGTCTTCGAAGAATCGTCATTGTAGGGAGGAGACGGGGGAGATGTCATGGCAACAAGTCCGTCTTTCTGAGTCCACGAAGGGTAGACGGTATAGCCCAATGTGAGATTTGCAAGATTGGCGAGTCGGTAGGGCGCGGCGGAGGAAGGGGGAGGAGTGATAGCGGAGACCATTGTACGGGTCAGAAGCATGTGGATGGAGAGGATCAAGGTTGGGTAGAGGATTCCAGGGAAAGTTGGCCAGACGAGGAAGAGGGGCAGGGTTATGATAGAGGACCGAATGATGGATGAACTGGGCCGACAGGTTGGTCGGTTGCGGATGTGATGTGGCTGTGTCTGAAGCGTAGATATTCTCCAAATGCTGAATGCACAGACCGACTTTTGTAAGGTAAATAATTGTTTTGTTCTTTATTCTCACGTCTGGTTATCGTTCTAGGAAATCGGCCGCGTGCACGAGAGGCTATGCGAAGGAAATGGCTAAACTGATTGATGAATAACGCAACAAGAAGGGAGATTAATCTCTGGCATTAAAACATGCCCGCGTGTGGCTTAACACAACGGGTCCTCGGGGCGTGTTGTCTGTCGATGTCCGATGGCCCTGACCAAGTGTTGGTCCTCGCTACGCCCCCTTACTCCTGCTGTTGGTTCAGTCAAATGCTGCTCTCAGTGCTTTTTCTCTTATTCGTGAGTAGTCTTAACTGAGCTGATCGCTGATGCTGAGGCTGTTGGTTGCTGTGCCCATTCCAGGCTAAGAGATAATGGGTAAGGTAGCTTAGCAGAGCGAGGTTAGTCAACGCGCCATGGAGAGCTTTGCCAAAATGGCATTAATGGCCGCCAGAGGGAGGTCTGGCGCAATCAACAGGGGTTCGGCACGCAATTGTGGGCTTAGCCTCGGAGATTTATGGCAGTCCAAGGTTGCGCAACTCCGAGACCATCGGAGTTGGATGGCATGGTGGGGCTGCCCGGAAAGAGAAAGGCAAGTAAAATCACTTCTTGTAGAGTTATTACATCTCATGCAGGATATCTGCAGACTCTGTAGTGTAGGGTACTTGATATGAGGGATTACGACCTCGTATTTGCTCTGCCATTGGATACAGATTATCCGCTTATGAATATTGCCAGATACAGCCGACAGCTAGACCATGGTGATAGTTAGTCTCGATTGCGAGATTTCACACTAATCATTTTGAACCAGTAGACAAATGCACTGCTCCTATGTTAATCCCCATTAAATACAGGTTAAACGGTCATTAGTACAGTAATTACACCTACCAATAACTAGAGGATAGACTGACTGTCCGCTTTCAACCCTTTACTTTCGGTACCCACCAACCCCAAGTCGCTGAAATGTCTACTGCAACTGTTAGTCCAGTGGCTGGCTCTGTAACCACCTCTACGCCCCTGGCACCATTCTCTGGTACAGAAGGAAGCTATATGCTGCCTCACCATGCCCAAGAGATTGAGAGACTACACCGCCAACACCTCTTCATGAACACTACCACGGGAGGCCAATTACTCGTAGTACCATCTATCCACGAGAAGAAGTCTTTGCGCGTACTAGACTCTGGTGCTGCTGATGGTAAGTCTGTGCTGCCTTGGCCTGTCCGTGATATTGACATTCGTAGGGTTCTGGCTACGTGACTTACCCCGCCAGCTCCCATCACACGATCTGGAGCTTTATGGGGTTGACATTGGATCTGATCTCTTCCCTGCACCAGACGAGAATGCGGTTCACAAGGTAGAGCTTCGGAGCCATGATGTCAGAACTCCCTTTCCCCATTCATGGGACTGGTCCTCCAAGTTCGACGTGATCAACCAGAGGCTGCTTATCTGGGGAATTCAGTCTGCCGAGTGGCCTCGTGTCATCTCGAACCTTGTTTCGTCTCTAAAGCCTGGCGGCTATATCCAGCTCGTCGAGGCTGAATGGATTGACCCCGAGAACCTAGCAGATGAGAAGACCAGGCCTCAACTTAGGAAGCAAGCTGCTCTACAGGAGTGGTCTACCGCCAGCTTCGGCATGGACATCCATATTGCTTACAAGCTCGAAGGGCTCCTTCGGGGCGCTGGCTTGGAGGATGTTCGCAAGGTCCAGTTTGATCACGGCTATGGTGCCCTGGCAAGATCCAAAGACCAGAGGAACGTATCGGCTGAGCTCTGGGTCGAGTGCTTCAGGACCCTGGATGAGAAGATACCCGGTGAGCCGAACACTTTTTTTTATACATGCTAGATGCTAACATTATGGTTTTACAGAAGGTGGCATTCCTGGGGTTGCAGCAAACTCGAAGGAGTTCCATGAGTTCCTCGATGCTTTAGAGGTCGAGATTAAGACTTATGGCTACCAACCGAAGCTCAACTATGTGTATGGACGAAAGCCCTTGGCGTAATCAGAGAAGAAAGCTAGATCTGAATAGATGTTTGAGACTTTATTCTATTATTCAATGACATCAACCTTACCGAGATGTTCATAGAGATGACACAAAGTGAACTCCATGTCTACGTTTTGTTCCAATATCGCCTTGCACGAAGTCAGAGTTGTTAATTACCAGAATGCGACGTGCAAATGTTTAATATTGATGGCACGTCGCGATTTTAATGTTATTAAGAGCTCTACTCTGTGTGATGATTGGAGAATTACTACTCGGAACATCTAAAGTAATGCCACGTATGAAGGTACTGTTGTAGAGATGTAGGCTCAATTTGCAAATGCCATTAGATGAATATAATAGATGATGGTGCTAACTGTTTACCCAAAGTTCTTCACAAACTCGGCGAAGCGCTGCACTAGATCCAACGCCTGCTCGCCCGACAGCCTAGGGTCACATAGTGACTCGTAGCAAGCCTTCAAATCTCCCTCGTTTTCGCAAGATGGACCACCTAAGCATTCTGTCACATCGTCTCCCGTTTGCTCCAGATGGATACCCCCCAAATGACTCCCAAGACTCCGATGAGCGGCATACGTCTCCTCAAGCTCAGACAACAAGTCCTCAACCCTTCTCGTCTTAATTCCATCTGACGTAGTGAATGTATTGCCATGACATGGGTCGCACATCCAGATAGGCACATGGCCGCTGAGCTGCACTGCTCTGATAATGGCGGGAAGTACCTGTCCGACCTTACCATATCCAATACGAGTGATGATGGTGACCTTGCCATACTGCGCAGTATCGGGAGCCAGAGTGTCAAGAAGGGCAATCACGTCTGCCGCTGTGGCTGTTGGACCGATCTTGACGCCGATCGGGTTTCGCAGTCCACGAGCGTACTCAACGTGGGCGCCATCAAGTTGACGAGTTCTCTCACCCAGCCAGATTGATGTTGCTGACAGGTTATAGGACTCGTGTGTAAGAGCAGACTCATAGGGGAGGTGGAGTGCCTCGTGCGACGTGTAAAGATGACACTTGTTGAATGCCTTCCCGGGCACTGAATTCGCCAGTCCAGTGACATGACGGATGCTGTTCTGTGTTGCTGCAGCATAGAAGTACCCCAGCATGAGCCGCTTGGGGTCTGGCTTCCTATCTTCCAGTCCCTCTGAGTTGATGATGTGACCTCGAAATGCGTGCACCTTTTCGCCACTTGGGAGGACCTCGAGAGGGTTTGACCTTGGCTTGGCGTATTGTCCCGCAATACGTCCGAGTGGTATGACAGGCTTACCTATCGCATCCTCGAGTATCTGGCTCTGTTGATGGAGCAACTCAACCTTGCCATGGATAATATCATCCTGTATATCGTGGAAGCTCTCTGCGCAGTCTCCTCCTTGGATGATGAAGCCACGGCCTAGAGCAACATGGTAGAAGCGCACACGAGCCTGCTCTATCTCCAAGCGACTGACAAGAGGCGGCAGCTGCTTGAGTGATGCACACACATCCTCCAGGGCATTGGTATCATTGTACTCTACGGCCTGAGCAGCGTACTTTGACCGCCATGAGTCTGGCGTCCAATGGATGGCCCCGTTGACGTTCGGCGTGATTCCCTTGACTAACGCTGAGGCTGTGGACTTTCGGTTCCGGTAACCTGTAGATAGCCGGAGGTTGTATGTCTAATCAAGATTTCTTAGCAGCGGGAACGGGTAGAGTTGGTTCCTGGGTAAAGATTTTACCGGTATCTCAACATGCATCGCTGGTGTATGTAACATATCCCGTAGTGGTTGCCACTTGTCCAATTATGTGGTGGTGGTTTATCAATAGGCTGCTTGGAGATTATAGGAGCCTCTTAGGCAAAGGTATATTGGCATAAATTCAAGGAGACAAGTGATCTGTGATGGTTTCGCTGATCTCAATAGTTACACACAAGATATAAATAAAGGACTCTCTTTCTAAATGTAATGAATGAAAGATCTTCCAGGCATACACTCGTCTTAGGTTTCGGTCAATAGCAGCTACCAGAAACGAACTTTCGCACCTACACTCACGATTTTGCGTGATTTTGCCTCTGATTGTTGTGTTCCAGCTTGTGCCAGTTACATTCAGTTGCTGACCAAAACGTGCGCTGAAACACGTGGGGGCTTCCTGCACGATCCTATCGTGGCACACAGGCTATGCTAGAGGGACCGATCCGCTAATGCAAGTCCTGAAGGAGATATTCTGAGGGTCGGAGTTGGAATTGCATCGATGTGGCAGACCGAACCGTCGGGGAGGTGTTGCTCGGACATAGTTGACCATGGCACTTGGCCAGAAACAGGGCTGCATATGCACGTCGTGTCACAATCCTGGCCAAGGCTTTATTCTGACGAGAGAGGGATTGTATGCAGGCAGCATAGTGAGCTGGGCGAGTGAGGTTCGCGTTACGGAACTCTCTTCCATTTCACACTAAAAGTATCCCTACTAGGTCTTACAAAAAGTCGTGAACCAGATATCCATATCGCGAGTTCAGAGGTTATGAAAATACTAGGAGGTTACATACACGGTAATTGTTTTCATGTCATGACTTGTACAGATAGTAATGAAAGAATTAAACAAAGAGACTATTTGAAAAATATCGCCTGAACATTATGCACTACCTGCTTGAAGCAGAGGAGCATTAGCTACGGCCTCAGACGTCTCGCGTTGCATATCATCAGTCCAGGTCGTGGTGTTTTGCCCTTTCTTGTGCAGATACGCCAATCTCTCCACCACGTGCTTTCCTGCGTAGACGGCGCCATACTTCTGTGGGTTGGTAGCAGTGCAGCAAGCTTTGATGGGTTCGACTAACGCCTCTCGGTTAGGATGGCCAAACCAAGCAATGGAGTAGCGTGCCGGGATAACGTCAGGAATGTTGCCGTCGGCATCTGCCTTGGGAACCGGCTCCACAACGCGATGCTCCGTAGAGATGAGGATGTCGTTGAACCAGCGTGACAGCAGATCTCCAACTGTTCTTGGTTAGTCACGACCATCTTGCATAGAGGAATCTCTCCAGGGTTCGGCAGCTTACCGTTGATAATTGCGCATCCGGGGATCGGTGGAGCATCGATGTATTTCCCGTCGGCTCGGCGCACCTGCAAACCCCCACTCTCGTCGTTGAAGAGCAGGGTGAGGGTACCATAGTCTGTGTGTGCAGAGGCCCTGGTCCTCTCTTTGAACGCAGCTCGAGTTGTCTCAGGGTAGTAGATGACGCGGAAGAAGTGGTCTTTTTCGTCGACATGAGGCTCAAAGAAGTCCCCTTCGACACCGACTTGCTCTGCGAGAACACGCAGAAGAACAAGATGGACCTCATGACACTTTTCAAAGAAGAAGTTCATGTCGTCCCGGAACTCTGGCCAGTTCTCAGGCCATTGATTTGGCCTCGTTGGGTCGTTCTCCTTCCCAACATCAAAGGCCTCTTTGAGATCGGAATGGCGAGAATCTCCTGAAGTTCGAGCGGGAGAAAACCATCCATGGAAGCCCTTGGACTCCCCCGTCTCGACCTTTGCCTTTTCTGACACTGGTAGAGCGAAGAACTTCTTTGCGTGAGAGAAAAGATTTTCTCGTGCAAAATCGGGGATGGAGTGGTTTGCTAGGTACACGAATCCGACGTTGACAAAGGCATCAAAGAGCTTTTGCTTCTCTTTGATGCTGTCTTCCTGTACACCTGGCGACCTGGAGATTGAGGGGCCAATGATCTTGGCAAAGTCAATGACTGGGAGACTGGCAGTTTCTTTGGACGCCATTTTCAGAGATTTTTTAACAAAAGTGAAGTCGTTGAAGTAGAATTGTATGAGAGCTTGGGTCTTTTCGTCTAAGAGACTGCTATATCTGTCAAGCCTTGTTTAGATTCTTAGTTTTGGACCTATGATTGATTTATGGATTAAGACTGTAATAATTTCTTGAAACACATACTCAATCACCCACTACAAGAGCCTCATGCAAGTTTCTACCGATTCAATTGGAAAGTCGTGTATGCATCCGTCACTCACAAGCAATGTCTGGTATTAGGTGGCAGAGACGATCCGGGCCGCATCGGAGCTGGTACCCTGTCCGCATACCCTGAACCAGTTCCGCAAAAGCGAGTTCGCCGCAATTGTCACGGCGAAGTAGCTATGAACCCCTGGTAGAGTTTATGCATATAACCCGTATATCCATGCAAGTCCGACTAAACTGCACTGACTAGTCGCGTCATCAAGAACCCCTATGTCGTGTAGACGCGGAATTGGGAGCGCGACCTGCTTATGGGATGCCCAAACCGCCACGTCATGGTTTACGCTAACCCCAGGAGAGACTAAGTGATCTTCACGAGCCGTTTCGAGGTGGTGAGTGATATGCATTAGCTCTTACAGGGCTCGGAGCGTGCTGGAAAAATACGAGAATAGGAAGTTGGCATCGCGATTGCGTCAATCTCAGTTGCATGTTGAAACACAGCAACTCAGTTGTCGGCATGTAATTGTGTTGATGTGCTTTCCAGCCGAGAAGACGAGATTGCCCGAAATGAGAGGGGTACATACCTCTCAAGCTAGAGACGAAGGCTCGTGTGGGAGACTAAGGCAACTTCGGTATTTAATGCCTTGATTGATATGAGATCAATCAGGCGGCCTTCACATTTCCAAGTCAAGTCACAGTCTCCACTATCCCAAAAATGGTCTTCGAGTCAAAGTTTCCCAAGGTTGAACCGCCCTCGACGGACGTGTTCAACTTCATCTTCAACACTGCTCGAGAGAAGTATCCCAAAGACAAAGTCTTATACCGGGTCCATAACACCGGAGAAACTCTGACTTTGGAAGAGCTCGAGAACAAGAGCTTACGACTGGCTAGCGTTCTTGTAAAGAAGTACGGAATCAAGCCTAACAATGTCATTGCATTCTTAGCCAACAACTCTGTGAGCTCTCTTTACCCCCCTGTGTACACAGCTGATTTAGCTAACATCTGAGAGATAAACTATCCTATTGCGTTCTTTGCAGCACTTGCAGCTGGAGCTACAATCTCCCCGATTCCTGTTCAGCAGGGACTTGATGCTCTGGCAATCATTCCCAGGCTCGAACAAGCTGACGCCAAGTTGATCATCACTGACTCAACACTGGCATCTATCACAAAGCCGGCAGCTGAAGCGTCTAATGGGATTCCCCTGATCAGCCTGGACAGCTCTTCTGATGGAATCAGTAATATTGAAGATCTGCTTGCTGAAGAAAATGAACTCTTCGCTGGATTCAGGCTCTCCACCCACGAGGAAACTGAGGAGCACTACGCCTTCATTTACCGCACAAGCGGTTCATCGGGCAACGTCAAGTCGTTCCTCACAACTCATGCTCACTGGGCAGCCAATCTCCTCACAACCCGCCTGACTGTACCTTCCGATACAGATCCCGAGAAGGATGTTTGGCTGTCCTCTCTCCCTTTTGCTTACGGAATCAATGCAAAGCTGAACCTCGGCTTGAACATTCTCCTTGGTATTCCTGTCATTATTCTTACTCAACCGTTTGACCAATCCACCTTTCATCTCATCGACAAATATGCCATCACCTTTCTGTTTGTCACCCCACCGCTTGCAGCCCAGATCGCAAAGTCAGAGAAGGTCGGGGTCACTTACAAGAGCATCAAATGGCTTCTATCTGCTGGAGCTCCCGTCCATACCAAGATCCGGGATGCAGTCCAAGAGAAGTTCAATGGTGTTCGTCTGACTCTTGAATGGGGTACTACAGAGACTCTCCTCATCGCCCTCCAAGTCGACAAGGCTTCATCTGTGCCAGGGTCAAGTGGCACTCTTGTTCACGGTTTCGAAGCTAGGGTCCTTGATATTGATACTGGCAAGGACCTTGGCTACAACGAGCAAGGAGAAATTCTTGTCAGGAATACTCTCGCTCGCTTTGCTGGGTACAAGGACAATGACGAGGCTAACAAGGATTTTGACGCTGATGGCTGGTTCCATTCTGGTGACGTCGGATATGTCGATGAGAACTCCAACGTATTCATCGTGGACCGATTGAAAGAGCTACTCCGTGTAGGCGACGGCTACGGTACTCATGCTTCGGCGGCTGAGTTTGAGGCTGTTCTCTTTGATCACCCCGCCGTAGCAACAGCCGTAGTGGTGGGTATCCGTGACCAAGAGACCCAACAAGAGCATCCGACGGCATTTGTTGTCCTTCAGCCAGACGCGACACCAAGCCACGATTTAAAGGCTGAGGAAAGGTCTTCGGCTTTGGACAAATTGGCTAGAGAGCTGGAAGGTTACGTTGAGACGAAGCTGGGCAAGTTCAAGAGGCTCTCGGGTGGGGCATTTTTTGTAGAGAAGTATCCTTACGTTGGCTACAAGATCAACAAGAGAAGGCTGAAGGAGCTGGTACATGTTGGTCCGTCGGTGGATAGCTTTGCAAGATGGATTGATGCTTCTGCTTAACAAGTACTCCCAGTTAGCTTTTAGCATGTTAAATATTGTATTGAAATTGAGATCACTCTTTCACATACTAGCAAAGTCAGTCCCAAGGGCACACTGCACCCATAAACATTTACCAGTCTCAATTCTGAATCTGCCGAGAAGCTCATTTCTAACCCCAAGATGAACCCAAGACGTCTTGCAATTTATTTATACAAGTAACTATGAAATGGATTGCTGCCATTAAGCTTAAGTTTTAGGCTCCCAACAAGACTTAAGACCACGACAAACTAGGATCATAATCCACTATATAGTCATGCCTACTCTTCAAATGACTCCACATTGCTTTGTCAGAATTAAAGCTGCGGTGATCTTTTGGGCCCGAGTCACAATCAAAGCAATACCAGTAATGTTCATGCGCGTCCATCTCCCCCAAGCGTCCGGGGCGCCTGATGAAGTTCACGTGTTTGGCCCTGAGATGCTCAATCGCTTGCCCCATGTCACGGAAGTCTTTATTATGCTCATAGCATATCAGTATAGGCCGGTGGCTGGATAACGTGAGTATCAGTGGTATTACTATTATGTTTTAATACGTACGACATAATTACTCATTTCGAAAGAGCATCTGCTCTTGATGGATGGTGGAATGACGGTTAGGATTGTAGGGCACAGAAAAGATTTGCTGCACTGTATAAGGTGAGAACCCTGGAGAAATTTATGGAATTCAGGATGGAGGTCTTGGACCTATAAATACTGTGCAGAGTAGAACAGTAGCTCAAAGTTTAATACAGTGCCTGGTCTCTCTTGCCTTTGTCCTCCAGTCTGGCTGAAAGGAAGTGCCGGTAGAGAAGCAAATGTAGGGTAAGCAAGGTACATTGGGATTGGCTCAGCTTCTTCAGGACTTCCATTTCGGTGGGTCCCCGGTAACTTCCATTGCGTTTGACCAATAAACGTCTTGGGGCGGCAACTTCCGACACCACCACCATAACTCAAGTTCTGAGCGATGGTGTTTGTGATTTGGGTAGCAGCAGCGAGACAGGCTGCTTACTAGAGATCTCGGATACGACTTTTGAAGATATACTATGACAATGATTATCTGTAACCCGTTCGAATACTTCTTTCCATCTCAAAGCTTTGAGGACCTTAATCTCAAGAGTTCGTCAACCATTCATTGACTGCAACCGAGGTATTGCGTTGGATCCCCGTGACTTGCTCAATCTTTTGTAGTGATTCTATGAAGGATAGATTTTCCTTCAATGGCAGTGACACCGGCTCCGTAGACGACTTGATGTGCCTCCTGTCGTCAGTGGCCGACATTATCTCTCAACTTCCTTCAAACACGGTTGGAGATGTGGCAGCGACTATAGGCCGGTGGACGCCATTGTATCCTTACCGCTCACAAGTCATTGGCAATAAATACCATACAAGGGCTACTGAGCTCGTATCAAAGCCCAAGCTACAATGCTGTTTCTCTTTACCAAAGAGTTGCTCTGCTTGCATTAGGAATGATCGGCCGGAGAGAAGATTGCATATAGCAGCACAATCAATTTCTGTGTGCCTCTGAACCTTTGCAAATGATTTCCACTACTCTGTTAGACAGAATCATTGGCCAGCCATGTTTGCAAAGCTTGCAGGGTCTAGTAATTACACAGATTCATGTTCAGCTTTCAGAACTGTAACCTCAAATCCGCCAGTTGAATATCACTGTTTCACATGCCGGAAGACTCAGGATGAATCGTAGGATCTGTATATAGTTACCAGTCTTGATCCCAAACCTGCCAAGGAGATTATCACTACCCAAACTATCCCTATTCTAATACTGCTATCCTATTTTTGAGGGGAACTAAAGAGCAGGATAGAAATTAGAAAAGTATTCTTTATTATATTTATTGTTTATAACTTTAATCATTTAAATGAATCTCAGAACTACAGATTCTTCATGGGAATCTGCTCAACATTACTCGTGACTGAACCACCATCAGCACTTACACACTTCCATGTTCCAGACTTGTTATCCGTTTCATGAGAGCCATTGATATATAGGCCATCAGTTGAACCATGAAAGCTTCCATTATCATCAAGACGTTCGAAAGAGCCTCCTAACTCATTGTCTCCGTGTACACGCGAGCCGATAATCGGGCGACTGTGCTTTTGGCCTATAGTGACGAGAGTGGCTTTCTTGCTGTCCTCCGTATTGCCCCGACCCGAGCTTCCTCTTGCTGTAGCGATGAACCTGCTTATAAAGCGCCTCAAGAGCGGAGCACAAGATGGTAGGCAGGCAGCAATGATGGCAAGACAGACTTCGACGGACGCTGCGAGGTGGCCAAAGAGGATGGCTTGCGTGATATTTTGTGTATCTTCAAAGATGACGAAAAAAAAGGCGTGCAATAGAGGCAAGCACAACACTAAACAGCAAGCCAGCCTACTTAATATACGTTGCGGCTACTTTCATACCTGCCACCCAACAAGATTATAGCAGTTATGGCCCATTTCTTGTCTCTTTTCATCTGAAGATGCCAAACCTCACGGATAGGAAGCGCGACAGTACCGACATCGAATATAATGTTTGGGATAGTGATGCCGATATAAAACTTGTTCATGCTGACGCATTTGCTTGGGATAGTTTTATCCCACCAGCCTTGAACAGGGTCGCAAGCAAAGACTACAATACTAAAAGTTAGAAAGACAGCTAAACATGCAATAGGGGCTAATGACATACTACTAACTGCAATCACAGAGATTCCCCAACCTGCCAGCATAGCAGTCATCGCCCACGTACAGTACCGTAGGAGGCGGGATGTTGAAAAGATGCGATAGTACATAGCAAGGACCGCCATCTTGGATAACGGGCAGGAGATTCCATATAATATTTCACAAGCAATGAAGGACTAAAGATTGTTAAATCCATTTACAGTAACGGCAAACCAATCAAGCCAGGATGAAGACCATACATGCCACATACCTTAAGAAAGTTCGAAAGACTTCCATGCTCATTCATTACCTTAACAATGTTTTGTCCATAACCAAAGTGCACGGGCAGAGGGATGTTTAGCAAGGAATAATCAAAGCCAGGATGCAGGCCACGAACCGATGCCTTCAGATATTAAGAACAGATGGTTTGCGATCTTGCTACAGTCAGTCGAACGTTGTCATGCTGTGTGAGTACCGGCGACCTACCAGTGCAGCTACACAGACCCATTCCTCAACAGGCGCCCTAGTCTTCGTGATATACCGCGAGGTCCATATTCGCAATCCAACAAACACGGTAGCGACAAGACTGAGAATCGCGTGCGGGATGATGAGGATGTTGGCGATACTAGTGTCCGAGAAGTAGCTGTGACTTTCCATGGTTAAAAAGCTGTGAGTAGGTTGAGAGTTTAAAAGAGGCTTCAGCCCAGTTTTATAGAATGCATCACATCGCTTTTGCAGATGTACTTGTCCTTGTTAGGTATATTGCCACTGATAATATGATCAATCCGGGCGTTAGATAGCGTCAATGTTGGATTCAAACCCTATTCCTAGTAGTATCGAGAGCAAAGGGAATTAAAGTCTGTTAGAGCACAAGTGGCTAAAAGCCATGGTCATTCTTACAGCCAGATTATCCCCGGCCCCAGTACAACATCGAGAGGATACCCGATTATTTCCTGGCGGGTCAGTGGAGCCCCGGTTCCAGTGGTGAAACTGATCCAGTATAAGCCGGGAATAGACCTTGCTCGCTTGGAAGAAGCGGAGGCCCGGAATGCGTTTACTGTGTGACAGGAATGCATCCGTTTCGGAGCTTTGATCTCGACTGCTCCGTGGCTGCAAGAAGGTCGAGCACCCAGCGCCATTTAAGCCACTTATTGGCTAGTGCATTGCTCGCTTATCAACCCGGCGACCTGGTACCACTAAATTCGGCGATGCCAAATTCTCAGGAAAATGCAAGGCACGAGCATGCATCTAATCCGGACATGTCAATCACAATCGTAATCGTGGCGCTCTGCTAACACGACGATCACAAACCAAACAATGAGCACTAGCAGCGCCACTTCGTCTTAGTGTAGTAATCTACTGGGAATACGGCGGTTAGGTAGCCTCCTAGACTAAAGATCTATAACATGCTGTCTTTATGCTAGGCCTGAAGGCAGGTATGTCTTAGATGGCATTCAAATGTCTACATGCTACCTATCCCTATTATCCAGCTCTTTTAGTTAGTGAACTTAGCTACAAGCTAGTCGTTCTGCATAAGACTGATTCATGAACGGTCTTTACTCTTGGAGCACCTGAGTGCATACTGTGGCTTGCCCCCTTGAACCCTAATGCCACCAAAAGCACCCCCTTAGGGAGGCTAGCACTTAGCTAATTGTGAGTTTTGGGATGAACATTCATCCATTTTCAGAAGCATTTCGCTGCCAATTCACAAATGGCCCAGCGCAATATTCTGACGCTAAGCCAAAGACCTGTTAATCGTCCTTTAATGCCTGTGAGAGTTTTCTTAGTATTACACGAGTTAGAAGACTTTAGGTTCGTTCCGGTTTATCAGTTACATGGAAAGCTACGTCAAGCTTTATCTAAGCCTCAGGGTAAGATGTTAATGCCAACAACGTACCCTCCATCCAACGGCCGATCAAGCCGCAACAAGACCAAAAATAATATGAAACTGACTGAGATATAGCTTTAAGGCTTTAGCCCAAAGTTTGCAAGTAGGTCATCCCCAACCCAGTGACAACAGTCATCTATTCCTTTCGTAAGCGCAATGATAACAACTCCAAGTTCGTCCATATCTTGCGGCTTCGCCGTGGCCATATCAGACTCCCAGCAAGCAAAGCGTATAGGTAATGTATGAAATTTAGCGACGGCGGACTCCCACTCAAACCTAGAAGTAGCACACCAAAGAGCCCTTTGGCCAAAAAACGATAACGCCGGAAACTCATGGTGAGCATCGTCCCAGCCATTCCTGAGAAACGAGTACAACCCATGCAGGCAGTATCCTGTTATGATAGTGCGTCTCACGCTCTCAGCAAAACTCCAGGTTTCCCAGGCATCAGAACCTGGTGTTCTCAGCTGACTGCTCATGATCTGTGCCGAGTCTTCAACACTTTTCATGCGCTGTTGTAAGCGCCGAATAGCGTTGACAAAGAAGGTCTCGACATTTTCAGCATTTGCTCGTTGCCGAACATCTCCATCCAGCAAGCGCATTATTTGTAATAGAATGAATGCCTGAACCGAAGACAAGAAATCGATGTCAGAGTCGGCTAGTTGTGTGACATCAATCAACTCATCAGCATATTGCTGAATAGTACTATAAACGAGCTGTTGATTCGTCTCAGACTTTCTTTCATAGAGAGCACAAATGGCCAGTACTCTTGTAAGTGGCTTGGGGAGATACTTTTCAACTACCCTCCTATGAATGAATGGAACCTGACCGTGAAGAACGAACTGCTTGGGGTATGACTTGAACCGCTCAATGGTGTATACAATACGGCGTTGGTATTTCTCCCCTGCCAAAACGCTTAGCTCAGCCGTGTCATGCGGGTTCAATAAGTCAGGCACCAAGAAGTCATTGAGATTTGTCATTGCTTCCTGCCAGTCCAAGTCGTAGTCTGGGAAAGGCGGCAAGGCGAGGTTATCAGCATCAAAGGTTGCATCAGGTGCAAGACTCGCATTTTGTGACACTGTTTGAGATTCGCTTACGGCGATTCTTGCGGTTTCTTGAGGAGGGGCCTTTGAGCTTTGCGCCAGGGTTCGTCGTGCAGAGGGAGACGGATAAAGGCATTCGAGTGACCTGACACGACAGCGATAACATTTTGGAACCGCCATGTCGCATCGTCTTTTTGACTTTATGCATGCAGCGCATGCTTGGCGATAAGGAGGTGGCATGGAAAAGAAAAATAGGCGTCGTCTTCTAACCAAAGTCACTGCTTACGATGATGAGGGGAAGTTTATGTGAGGGGATCTCGAGTTCCGCTCTTCAGGACTCTTCAATTGGTCTCGCTTATTTTTGGCTTCCGCTGCTTAATTGGTGGGTCTTCCGCAAGTTCCTGTTCCACTTCCACCAGCCAATTAATAACTGTCCAAGGCGGAAGCAACTGGCGGAAGTAAGCTCCGCAGAGGCACAAGGTAATCACCTTTGTCTTTTTACTAGTTATCACATTAAAAATCAAGAGTTCCTAGTTACTGGTTGATTTAATTTAGATATCTGGTTCGGGTATAAATATACACAGGTGCTTCCGTTGCCGATTTCCTATCAGACATTTCTACATCACATCTCCAACTATCACAATTCCAATTTCCAATATCGTCAAAGCCATGGCTACTTTCAAGCTCGAATTTGTTCCAACATATCACCATGACACCTACAAGAAAATTTCCGAACTGAACCCAGACCTATCCTGCGAGGGAAAAGTCGTCTTTATTACGGGCGGAGGTCGAGGAATAGGTCGCGAAATCGCAAAGGCCTTCGCCGTCGCTGGAGCCAAAGGCATATTTATTATTGGAAGGACTGGTACAGACTTACTCAGTGCTGTAAAGGAGATCAAAAGTCTCTCTACTAGCACTTCAGTATCAGTTCATCATGCCGAAGCCGATATCACTGACAGAGAGGCTGTTGCATCTGCTTTCAAGCAGGCCATTGCAGCATTCGGCCACATTGATATCCTCATCCAGAATGCAGGATATCTAGATGCCCATCGCTCTCTGCTGGACTCCGATCTCGATGACTACTGGAAAACGTTTGAGATCAATGTCAAAGGAGGCCTACTTGTAACCCAGCAGTTCCTGAAGCAAGGTCAACCCGGCGACACGATTATCAATATTGGATCTGGAGCTGGACATCTGCCTCCCATCCCGGGCTACTCTGCATATTCTTCATCAAAGCTTGCGTTCGCAAAGATAGTCGAGTTTGTCCAGCAGGAGAACCCTCATCTTCGCGTTTTCAACATTAATCCCGGTGCTATTGCCACGGAGATGCAGAAGAAGTCTGGTGATATCGCTACAGTGGACAACATTCGTAAGTTCATCATTTCCAGACTTTGAGTCCTCGGACTAACATTCTTAGGGCTCCCGGCGTCGTACTGTGTCTGGCTGGCTACTTCAATGGAGGCTGATGATTTGAAAGGCAAATTTCTTTGGACCAATTGGGATGTCACAGAGCTGTTGGAGCGGAAGGATGAAATCAAGAAGCAAAATCTTTTGACTCATGGCCTTCTTGGCCTGTAAGTGCCTTATGCATTAGTCCAACACTATAGATATATAGTAATTCGGATTATGCTTACACGACTACCTCTTCTTTCCAGAGAACGATTGGATGCCATAACACACTGCATCAAGGTCCCCGTCTTTAAGTATGCCTTCTCAACCTGGTGTGCCCTGCCAGATTAGGTGATGGAGGTACAGAGTAGGCTGAACGTGGTCAGCCTCATCAATGTGATCATACTATCATATTGCTGAGCTAGTATAACTCTCATCTCCATTCTCTTGATAAAGGACTCAGGGTCCTACGATTTTGACATCGTGCCAAGTGGCGCGTGACACTCTTCTACTCCAGATGAGCAAACCCCCAACAAACATGCGGCCTTGCGGTGAGTCAAATCGATTTGAAATTGGTGTCTCAGCCAGACACCGAGTGTGCCTCTGGAAGCAGGCTGCGTCCTCCTGGAAGTGGAGAGCCTTTCAAGTCACCCAATCAATGGGCAAAGAGACCATCTCTCCGAGACATTGGATTGTACGGAAGTGCGCATCTGCGCGCAAGCTGTGCCTTTCCATCGCTGTGATAGGTGCTCACGATCTTGGCACAAAGCCTGCAGCCACGGCGCTTACTATTCACACCTGGTAGGCATTCGTAAATGGAACGATGGACTACTTCATTAGAGAACTCCTAAGTGTCAACAAGACTTGCTGGTAAATTTAGGTAGCTATCGTGTTTTATAATCGCAGCACTACATTCTCATCTTACTCAGCTTGGGCGCGATTGACAAATCGGCAGAGTATATGAAGCCCAGGATTAGTTGCATGCCCAAGCCCGTTTTCGTGATTATTTCCTTCATCAAAGCAAATCAGGCTGTTGGAAATCAGCCCACACCACTATCATTGTGGCGTATTGGCCCTGTACAATGTGCAGCGAGGGGTTGGCCATGGTGAGGTCGGGACTAACTATGGCTGCATATCCCTTACCTTGCCTCCACCGCTCCAGCCAATAGCCTAAACCCAGAGCCTGATTTGCATTCAGCTCTACTTAAACTGCGCAGCTTACCCCTCTTCTCTCATCAATGTCGAAGCCGTGGTTATTCTGCGATACTTGTCTGCTCACAGCTCTACAATGGCCCCTCTGATTGACGAAACGTATCCCCGGCAACCTGCTCGTGCACCACCGCCCGTACCTCAACAGCCACCGATACAGCCTTCCTATAAGCCGTGCAACCAGTGTCACGCAAATACGAAGACTTTCATCTGCATTCAATGCAACAACCTCCCGTTCTGCGGCATTTGTTGGTCAACCTGGGTTCTACATGCCGATGGCGCTACTGGCTGGGGTGGCCGACCACACGAGAAGTCGGATCCTCATGTTATCACCCGCCTTCGAGGTATCCTGGAACCCAGCACTTCCGATGCAGATCATGAGAAGAGCCTCGAGTTGGATGATGATACAACTTGGTTTGGCGTTGTTCGCGACCCGTCCCAACAACAGGTCTTTCAAGACTACGGCAGATTCGCTGCCCTTATGAGCGAGAGCCAGAGCGAGGAGTCTGAGGATCGTTTCCCACAACTAGTCTCCTTTATCGGCCAGACAGGTAAGTCCTATCTTAGCCCTTATACAATTGGGGCGTTGCATCAGTCGGACCAAGCTAATTCGTATCTATCAGGTGCCGGGAAGAGCACGTTAATTAAAATCTTAATCGAGCGCGCTCAAGCTGAGAGTCGAAATAAGATGCCCTCTCCCGTTACCTCTTCCGCCAATGACCGGTTGGCGACTACGGGCGATGTTCACCTCTATGGAGAGCCTTCATCCTTTCATTCACAGCTTCCTATGCTTTTTGCGGACTGCGAGGGCCTCAATGGTGGCGAAAGAATTCCCCGGGGACTGAAGCATCGCACATTCACTAGAGATGAGGCCTCAGGTACCAGGCCTACTTTACGGCCTCTGCTACATGTTGAGTCTAAAGCTAAGCTAAAGAAGTCTCGGTATAGTTCACAGCGTAACATACTTTGGGCATCCACTCCGGCGATGAAGAAGCGGGAATTCTCTGTCACGCAACTATACCCTCGTCTTCTTTACACATTTTCCGATGTTGTAGTTTTTGTGCTTCGGAATCCCAGGTATGAACTTTTCTGCATTGTCGTCACGCTCCTTATCCTTGGCTTTTTTCAGCTTCACCCATTCTGTCCGGTTACCTCGAATGGACGTCTGTGCAAGGCCAGTCTCCAAGCATGTTCTGACAGCTTAATAGGGCCTTCGAATCTACTCTTCTTGAACAGATCTTGGGCTGGGGCGCATCGTCTATCGACAAGTCTGTCAATCAGCCAACCCTGCCCCATGCTGTCATTGTTCTCAACGCCACAGAAGATGTAGATGAAAAGGAATGGGACATCGGGACGGCCACCGAGCTTCTCATGGATGACGTTCGAAGTGCCATCCGTCAAGTGCCACAAGTCGAAGAGTATGCCAGAATCTGGAGACAGAGGGGACGCACCATTTCATCAACTCACGACTTACTCAAATGCTACTATGCGTCTGTTAGTGTCGTGAGAGTGCCTGCTCGGGGCCGGTATATGCTGATGGACGAGCAAATCGAGAAGCTGTTCAAGCTGATTCAGCGAAAATGTGAAGCATCACTCCTGAACAAAAAGAGGCTTCGCATGCTTGCGACAGCAGAAAATCTTCAGGTTTACCTCCAAGCGGCTTTCGATCACTTTGCCCAGAACCTTACAGTTCCCTTTGACTTCATCAAAGAAGCCCTGAAGCACAACCCTGTCCCAAGAGACCTTGGCGGCAACATTCTGAAACTTGCTCTCTTCATGCAGGAAAATTCACCAGATCAATCTCATTACGACGCCGCCCAAATCTTCACCTCCATGTCACCTATGCTGGCGTCCTGCTTTCACCTGGACTCTGTCCGCCAGAATCTACTAGGTATTTTCCAACGGCAACTGATACCCTGCGAAATTGATTGATGCTGACTTATGCTAAACAAGGAACCACGGACCGTCTTTTAAGTGATGTGTATATTGAGTTTTGTGAGTATGCCATCAAGGTATTCTCTGATATATATTTGCCTTGTGAATTTCAAAACTCCCGAGGAAAATGCTGCAATAGGCGGCTTGGACATAGCCCAAAAGGGCATCAAAGCGAATCCGGAAGGATCATTGCACCTGGGAGCTATGAATCGTCGTTTCAGCGACAACAAGTACTTGAAGAGTGGCTCGCTTCTATCCGAGCTCACCTTCAAGACATTGAAGCCAAATTCGACGACCAGACTCATCAGTACAGCCATTTATCCAATGCAACTATTGCTGCAGAGATGCACCTCGAGGAGATTAACCGGTTTTACTCTTCTATCGGAGGAGCGAGCAACTTCCTGAGCCATGAAGCCTGTCTCGCTTGTTTGAGGGAATTACCAGAACATGCTCTCCCTTGTGGACACATCCTTTGCAACCCATGTGTATTGGCACATGGCAAGAAAATATCTCCCACTGCGATTTTACTGCCGACATGCCCCCTTCACTACACCGAGACCTTCTGGGAGCCGCCCTGGAGGATCAACGTGAAACCCCCACATGCTGGTGTGAGAATCCTGTGTCTTGACGGGTAAGCACCATTTCAACTATGATTCAACTGTTGACTAATTGCACATGTTAGAGGTGGCTTCCGTGGAATTGTCTCCCTGCTTGTGCTTCGGCATATTGAAAGGTATCTCAGTCCGGAGTTGCCAATTCAGTCCTTCTTCGATCTTATCGTAGGAACAAGGTTCGTTTACTTTTCCAGCATCGTCTTTCCAGCAAATAGTAATTGATTGGGGCTAAACATTTATTTTAGTACCGGAGGAATAATCTCACTTGGACTAGGGGTCAACAACTGGACTGTCGATGAGTGCATACAGACTTTCCGAGAGCTTTGCCACCAGGCTTTCACACCTCGTGAAATGAAAGGAGTCCCCGTACTTGAACAGCTTGCCGTTATCAGTCACGGAAGTATGTACAAGACCAAACCCTTTGAGGAATTGCTCAAAGAGAAATTCGATCAAAATCGGCCATTATTTGGAGGCTCGTTGGGCGAAGGCCTGAACGAGCAAGGGGAAATGGCGACAAAGGTTGCGGTAACGTCGACTATCTCAGTAGACCAGCATGCTGTTGTCATTTCAAACTATAACAGGCCTGAGAATCCCATGTTGAGTATGTGGAATAAGTCTTCTCTACATTTTTCAATATCACTAACATTGCAAAGGCACGCCATATCGGTTCCAAAGAGCGCCGCAGCCAGACAGAGAAATGAAAGTTTGGGAAGCGTAAGAGGACTTCTGGCACATACATGTATCATCAACGTTTACTAACAGCTTGCAAGAGCAAGAGCAACAGCCGCGGCACCGCCCTTTTTCAAGCCCTACGAGAAACCCGAGACTAAAGAGATGTATCTTGATGGCGCTTTGTACCACAACTGCCCAGTTTGGGTTGCCCACCACGAGAAGAGATTGATCTGGGGCGATGTAGGTGGGCGCCTCCCAGACCTCCTTGTTTCTATTGGAACCGGCTTCCATAAACATGACTCTACAGAGGATCCGCCAGGGCGTCACTCACCCCACCATAAGCATAAGGCGAGCAAGTCGTCTCTGATTACGCAGCTATATCAGACAGGCAGTGGGAGACTTGGTGATATCCTCAACTGCAACCGTATCTGGGAGTCTTTTTTGACTGAAAACTCTCAACTCCATGGCCGTTCCATTCCGGATGGAGAGCAACGCTACGTAAGAATCAACCCTGATCTCGGTGAGAATGTACCCAGACTTGACGATGTGTCAATGATGGAAGAGGTTGAGCGGAAAACCTACAGGTACCTGCGGCGAAACGAGGAACTAGTCAAAGAAACCGCACATCGCCTTATCGCCAGCACCTTTTTCTTTGAAACGGATCCTAATCGAATTAAACATGTTGGGAATGGATTCAGGTGTCAAGGTAAGTCACCCTCAAGTTTCAAAATTCCTATTACTTACGAATTAATACAGGCCGTGTTCTTTGTAGGTTCGTTGACCGCTCTGATGATCTAAAAGCCCTCGGAAGGTTTCTCCAGACTCGGGTCAGTGGAAGCTTCGAGCCCTATTTCACCGTTCAGGAACAGGGCTATCCCAGTGACGGGATCACAGTACCGCTTTCAGAAGATACCATCAACACCATGTGCGTCAGAGGAAACTTCGAACTAGATGTAATCGATTTTCGCGCAAACAAGGAGCTCTCACTTATCCACATGTCCTTGTGTCTTCAAGATAGCTCATCATCTGGTTCAAGCGATCGGTGTTTTCCTATCAGTGGATTCCCGCGAGAACTGGTTGACGATCATAGACAGACAGGTACGTATCTGCTTCCATTCAAGTAACAGAGCCGCCGCCATGTGGATATGGACGTGAAATCATCAAATGCTATAGCGTCATCTACCAAAGCCACTTTCGATGAAATGGGCTAACATATTTTCTCAGCGCCACCACGAACCCCCGTGAATGGTGGAATTCGTCGTGAGTCGAGCGGCAGGAAGAGATTCTGGAATACGAGAACGACGCATAATATGGCCAGCATCGATGAGCATGACCTAGATGCTCTTAGCAACTTGACATTGAGTCAAAGGCTGACTAATCTTAAAAATGGTAGTAATATGTTCAACATAAGTTCTCCCGAGACGGAGCAGGTTTACGAGCTTGAAGGCTAGGATATTTATTATATTGTATTTAATTATAAATTTAAAGCAAATAAGCAGCCTCTTACTAATTTCCCAAGAATTGCAAGCTGACCATACTTAGACTCAGTCCAGAATTCGGTTTTGTTCTCAAGATGGTATAAAATAGGCCGTCCCCTATTACTAGAAGCGCTATCTTTGCTATAAGTCCCTTTTTACTGTATTCACTGCAGCTATGTAAGATTGTGTCCTGAATTTGGCTTTAATTAGGTACCAGTGCAACTCCAGCCTGCTTTAATTGCAGCATACTAAAGAGCCCTAGAAAATCATATATAATAACTTAAACCTTCTATACGAGTAAGGCGCGTGATGTGAGCATCAGCTGTCAGTTCTCGATGACTGTCTTTGGAGTCGGCATATTCGGTCGTCGCCGCATGACCTACTGCGCTACGTCGTTGATGTGAATCCTGCCTGAGTATTGGTATTATAGGCGTTGCTCCCCAAACTGGCACAAGCACCTATGTGTTTGTGTTGTTTGCGTGCTTCTGGATATTACCACTGTTTGTAGTAAGCTAATTTGTGCCTCTGTAGACGTTGGGATGTCGGCTAATTGGGATGCGGGCTGGGGCTACATCCGTGAAATATCCTCACAGCGACTTCGACCATATACCTTTGGCTTCGCAGCCTCTGCCAACTCCCTCGCTGGCATCATAATGTCTGGCCTCACTCCGTACATGGCCAACGCCAACAAGTGGTATTGGAGGTTCCTTGGGTCATCGGCACGTCGCTGTTGGAACCTGAGACAGCTCGGTACGTAACCCTAAATAGTTTGAAGTTCTGGCAAATGCTGACATCTTTCGAGGCGATCACCTACCGAGATTGACCAACTCTTTGACCGTAAGATCAAGGCTTGAATATTTCATAGTATCGAGACCCCTACGTAACGTCTGATGCAGAGTGAGAACGCGGAAGCTGCGGAGAAGTGATAGGTGCTGAGGGATATAAAATGAGGGTGCCGAAGGCTAGGAAAAGTGGAACTGCTGGATGAATTGTTCAAACCATCCGGGTATGAAACTGTATTCCTGGAATTCAAACGGCTATACGGCGTGATAAGTGCACTTAATGACTGGAGACTGGGAGAAAATAGCCCCGCATAGTGCTCGTAATGACGCAAGTTAAAGGTAAGCACTTTACCCAATCGAACCACATGACTCAAGAATCATTTGGGGCATAAAGTCGATTTAAGTTTTGACTTGGGTAAGTGTATATCCTCTCTATGAATGTATGTAATTTGTAAATCTGGGCTGTTGCCGTATTAGCCGGGACCACGAGCGGCACGCACCAAATCGGCAAAAACGGCATATGGCATATGGGGCACATGGTTAGCATCCCCAATTAATGCCAATTGCGGGGTAGTTCTCCCGGGGTTGCCTTTTCGCTATGGGGTCTGCCTGGACCTGGGGTAATTATGTTACAGACCAATGCACCCCTGTGCTCTGGACGTTGGTGCTGTTCTGAGAACTTGATAGGCAGAAGAGACGTCGCTTCTTCATCTTGCTTATAAGCATTGGAGACAAATTGACTCTTGTTTCTTATTCCTGTCTATTTTCTTCTCATCTTCAACTGCACTATCATGTCCTACTTCGGTCTTCGGGGGAAACCTCTGAGCAACTTGCTGGGCATAGTAGCAGCGACGGCATTTGCTCTCCAAGGCTATGATCAGGCCGTCATGAACGGTCTGTTGACCCTGGATACGTTTAAGCACCAGTTTCCTGAGATCAAGAACTCAAATATCGAAGGTGAGCACGCTTCAACTATTCCTCACGCCTCCCCTTTTCCCCTATAGCTGCTGATCGGCCTTGTTATTTTTCTCAGGTACGGCCGTGGCTATCTACGAAGTTGGCTGCGCGATCGGAGCCCTGTCTTGTGCTTTTCTTGGTGACATTCTCGGTCGCCGTCGAACAATCTTCATTGCCGGCTGCATCGTGATTGTCGGTGTCGCGATACAGAGCAGCTCATTCTCTCTTGGACAACTCATTGCCTCCAGAGTCATCACCGGTCTTGGTGTGGGTGCACTGACTGCTACTATCCCCATGTGGGTGTCTGAGTGCTCCAGTGCCAAGGAACGTGGTCGCCGTGTTCTGCTACAAGGTTTCTTCGCCATCGGTGGAATTGTAGTAGCATCGTGGATGGAGTTTGGCCTATATTTCATCAAAGACAACCAAGTCAACTTTCGCTTCCCTATCGCCTTCCAAGGGTTATTCGCCATCATCATCACCTCATTCGTCATGTTCCTACCCGAGTCCCCTCGCTGGCTCATCAAACAAGATCGCTTCGAGGAAGCGGTTCTGGTCATGGCTGCCCTCGAGGACCTCCCTGATGACTCCGAGGTCATCAGCGAGGAGCTTTCCCTCATCCGCGACGCCTATATCGAGGAGCAGAACCAGAAGGTATCGGTCTTCACCATGGGACCCGAGCGCCAATTTCATCGCGCTGTGCTCGCTGTTGGTCTCGCTATGCTCGCTCAGATGTCTGGGATAAACATTGTCACCTTTTATTCTACAACCATCTTCCAGCAGCAGCTCAACTACTCGCCCACAGAGTCTCGCATCTTCTCTGCATGTTTGCAAGTCTGGCAATTCATCGCTGCTGGCTTCGCTCTTGTGCTTATTGACAGGTTTGGCCGCCGCAAGTTACTCATGGCTGGTGCTTTGGGCATGTGTGTTGCCCAGACATCGCTAGCAGGTCTCATGTCTGACCTGACTAACAAGGCCGCGAGCGAAGCTGCCATCTTCTTTTACTTTGTGGCTATGTTCTTCTTCCCCATCGGCCTCTTCCTTCTCCCTTTTATGTATGCTGCCGAAATATCACCCCTAAGCATCCGTGCCCAGATTACCGCCATTAGTGCCTGCACCAACTGGCTATTTAACTTCCTTGTTGCTGAAGTTTCCCCTCACGCCATGAAGAACATCGGATACAGGTATTACATCGTATATGCCTGTATCACCCTCTTTACCTTCATCGTTATCTTACTCTTTTATCCGGAAACCAAGGGTCGTACGTTGGAGGAGATTGATGATGTTTTTATCCAGTCAAAGACCATATGGGACCCAGTCAAGACTGAGAGGAGCATGCCCAGAAATGCTGTGGCATTGGCTGAACGAATCCGCAATGCACATGATGGGGAGAAACACCATGCGACTCACGCTGAGAATATATAACCAAGGCAAAGATATTATTAAATTATACTATTCCCATTACTCTCTCACGCTGGTACCAAGATAACTCCATAAATTGAGGACTATATCAGGCAATAACCGCACTGACTGCGATGAAGTATCAACCCCATTAAATAACCACATCTTTAAATATTTTAAATTGTTCTTACTGGCTATCTATCCCTTTTCAGGCATTGTGCCTACCGCTTACAATTGTATCCCAGTAAACTGTTTGACCATTTAAATCTTCGGGTATCCCCGTTTCGACCAATTTGAGATATGCTGCAGCTGGTTCTTCCGGTTTCAGTAGTTTACCTTCAGCCTAGAGGATATCTAGGAACTTCTGCAACTTTTCGGATGATTCGCCTGGAACGATAGATGTTGTCTTCCTTTAAAGAGTTAGCTTATTATAAGGCCATCTTGCTCGGCTGGAAGATTTTACCTCCTCCACGTAACCGTGTCTGCATCTCTGTATCCACAGCGCCTGGTGTTATGGCGATACATTCAATCCTGCTCTCCTCCAACGGGATACAACCACAAAGGTAGCTGAGGGCTGCTTTGGTGCTTGCATAGCATGTCCATGATTCACAAGGACTTTGGCTGACTCTCAATGAAGTCACTATGACAGTGCCTCTGCTGTCTCGGAGATATGGCTAAGCAATTTGAAGCTGGATCGATGCACTTGACCTAGCATTGCTCCCAAGCCGCAGCAATATAACAACAAGCATACCATATGAACAATGGAAAAGAAGTTGTTATCAAAAGTACACTTCCAGCTTTCCATGCTTAGGGTTGGAAATGATCCAAGCGCTTTAGATACGCCTGCATTCAGAATCAATGTGGTAAGTTTACCTTCACTTTGAATAGCTCTCTTAACTGCCTCGACATTGGTAGCCTCTTGGGACACATCCCCAACAACAATGTGCAGTTTCTCCGGATACTCGTGCTTCAGCTGCTCCATTTTCTTGACATCTAGGTCAACTCCGACGACGTGAGATACTCTGGGTAAGTTCAAAAGCTTTTGCACGATTGCAAGGCCGATACCACCCCCTGCACCTGTTATCATTCCCCGCCACTCTATCTCCAACCTTGAACCTCCCCACGAATTCTCCGACAGATTCGACGACACCCGCAAAGTCGCACCCTAGGACAGTTGGCTCCGTAAGAGCCTGACGATCTAGCATTTTCCAGTTTATCGGATTCCATGCTACAGCTTCAACCCTTATTCTCACCTTACCTGAGGTAGGCTGAGGGACAGCGCCTTGGCTGGCGAGGGCTCGTCCTGGGCTAGCATGACGGAGAGCGAAGCGTGTAGGCATCGTGAGTATCTCGGTGACTGTAAAAGAAACAAAAACGGATAAAATGAGTGCAGGGTTCTTTCGAGGGTGACTCGGAATATGGACTGTTGAAAGCGATAAATGAGACAGAGATGGCTAGAAGCGGAAACTCTCGGTCCCCTCTCTGTCGATCACTTATACCCCGAGTAGATGTCCGCTGTGCTTTGACTCCCCGCTAGCCTCATCATCTGATCGCCTGACGTAGCTCGTCGGAGACGGCATGCGGCAACCCGCGGCGTCCGACGTGTTGGAGTATGTATGTTTGTTAAGCGTGGCTCGCTCGGAGTTTCGTGTGGTGTTTTCTGGGGAGTGGGACCTTGCTTGCGGATCGGATTCTCCGAAATCCGGTTATTACTGTGGAGCGTCCTGGCATGGGAATTGATTGACATAACTAGCCCAATATGGTAAATTACTTATCAATGAAGAGTTCCTTGTAGAGGTCTGATCGCATAACTCATTACGACTTTCCCTGTTTTCACCTTGAGCCCTTTTCAGAGCTCCAAAGTATTATCAGAAACAGGCCAAACTGCTCCATACTCTTCCATCTCTAGCACTAGCTGAAAATCAACTTGATTGCTTTGCAAGATGCATCCAACAATCGAGACCACTAAGAAGGGCGGTAGCATCCTGGAGCGCCTCCCTGGGAAGCTCCCCAAGGTTAAGATACCCCACGCTGCTGACTTGGAAGCGGCTGCGAACCAGGTGCTCGAATCGTTCCCGCAGCTGGCGGCGCATCACTTTACACAAGACGCCATCTGGCGTGATACATACGCCTTGACTGGCACCATCCGAACCTTTTACCTCGATTCAGTGGCAGAGACATGGGCGACACTCAGCAGCAGCCACGGGCTATCGTTGGCGACTCTTGTGCCGGGTTCCGTCACGGTTATCAGTCCTGAAGCCGGCACAGAGTGGGTTGATTGCAGGTTCACCTTCAATACAAACACTCCGGCAACTGAATGCTCCGGAATTCTCTCCCTGGTCCCATGTGAGGACGGCCAGTGGAGGATCTGGGTCCTGAGGACTATCCTTGAGCAGCTCACAGGTTATGGCGATGTGGATAATCTGGCCCCTGCCAATCGCTTATTGAGTGACACCAATGGCCATCATAAGGAGAATGGGAGCTCCGATGGAAGCCAGGGCCATCACCATTTCGGGGCCGTGGTCATCGGTGGCGGACAAAGCGGCCTTAGTGTCGGTGGGCGATTACAAGCCCTTGGAGTCTCGTATGTTATCATTGAGAAGAACGCACAGGTAGGCGATGCCTGGAGGCTAAGATATGAATCAGCGCGTTGTAAGTTCTCTCCAAGTCCCGTCTTATCCAAACTGCCTAGTTCTCTTTCGTTCATTCGACTGACCAACATCAATTTCTTAGTGCATACTGTCCGTGAATACTGTACGTCTTCAGCCTTCATTACAAAAACCCCAGACTCGTGACTGACAGCTGCTAACTCGACATTACAGCCCACCTGCCCTTCGACCGAACCTTTGGACCCGAGTACAGTGAATACCTGGGCAAGGATGAGCTGGCTGAAGGACATAGAAAATGGGCAGAGAAATACAACATCGTGAGTTGTGAAGTACTGCTACAGTCTTGGCTGGGCTAACCTCGCGGGTCAGAACATCTGGCTTTCAACAACAGTGGAATCTGGCTTTTGGGATGGGGCAACTGGAGTCTACAGTCTGGATATCGTGAAGGATGGTCAACGCATGCAGATCTCTACCCGGCATGTCGTGATGGCGACAGGCGCAGGTTCACAGACTCCGGTTATGCCTAGCATTGCGAATAGGGTGAGCATTCACGTCCCATCACGAGACACATACAACTCGATATATCAGCTAACCCCCTTGGACAGGAAGCTTTTAAGGGAACTTTGTTGCACTCTGCTGATTATATAGACGCGAAAGCCTGGACTGGAAAGTCGGGGATTGTAGTCGGCACTGGAAATACAGGCAAGTAGATTGAGTCCCTTTACCTCTTTTTTTATTATAAACTCCCCACGAGTGAGAAATCTTCTAACGCCTCCAATAGCCCACGACGTCGCCGATGACATGTGCGAAGCAGGCATGCAAGTGACTATGGTTCAGAGGAGCCGCACCTGTAAGTTCCCATTATCTCCGTAGAGATATATCATCCAAATCTTACTCTCTGTTCCTTCAAACAGTTGTACTCCCAGCAGAGTTCATCAAAGAGCGCTATGACAGTAAGTGAAACTTGATCCAGCACACATGTATCAACATCTAACGCTCTGTCAAGTCATTTACAACGACAAGATCCCTACCGAGATCAGCGACCGAGGCATGTTCAGTCTCCCAATGTCAATCGCCCGTATACTCTCGTCCAAGACATTCCATGCCATGGCCCGAGCACAGCCAGAAAGATACGAAGCGTTGGAGCGCGCCGGCTTCAGAGTTGACCCTTTTGGAGACATCCAAGACGCCGTCAACGTTCGCCTAGGCGGACATTATATCGATGTCGGGACGTCGGCCAAGATTGGCAAGAACCTGGTATGACTTGCATGGAAACCATGACGTGGTCTCTTTACTTACCTCGCTATAGATCAAGGTCAAATCGGATGCTGCTGCTGTGAGTTACACGGAGCACGGATTAGCCTTCTCGGATGGAGCCGAAGTTGAAGCCGATGTGATTGTGCTTGCGACCGGTTTCGTGGGTAATCTTCGCCAACACGTTGAGAAGATCTTTGGCCAGGCAGTCGCAAAGACAGCTGGAGACTGCTTTGGCATGAACACTGAAGGCGAGGTTCTTGGCGCTTTCAAGCCCACACAGCGTAGGTGCCTTTTCTTCTTGGCTGTTGCAGATGGATCTGTCTTTTTGGAATGCGCTGACTTTGACGATAGAGCACGGAATATGGTATATAGGTGCTGCTCTTGGGCACGCCAGATACTTTTCTCGCTTCATTGCCTTGTCCATCAAAGCAGATGACATTGGTCAGCCACTTCCTATTTACCAAGATGGCTTGTACGCTCTCGAGTAAGTTTTAATTATGGGAGTGTTTGAGGGTGAATACGGAAGATTAAGGAAAAGATGCGGTTATCAAGTGTTGGATAAACATTGGTTATATGTAGAGTATTTCAGTGTTAGCTACTCCGTAGTTTTGTAACAATATCCAAGTTATCATTTCGCACTTAAATATAATGAAACAAATATTAGACTTTCTCTAACCTCTTGTTACATTATCTGATATCTGGTTACCTGATTTATATAACAGGCAATTCACGTTTTGTTACTGGGCAGACACTCAAGTTCCTTGCGCAGGGTACCCGGACTCCGAAGTGCCGAGCCCCGCACGAGGTGGAGCACTGGGTACGGAGTACAGTGGCTGGCAACGCTAATGCTGTAAGTATTCATTTTATCAACCGAATTCCGCTTCGTTAATTAATTCATTCATTCATTCTAACCTTGGATGCTGTCGTTGTAGACAAGTCCAGGGTCATCATATCCTCAGATCCCTTTCAGAGCAGGTCAAAATTCCCTCGCCGGTCCAGGTGCACTCCAGTTGCATGGTGCGCATCTCCCTCATTATGGGATTGGAGTTAGCAGTAGACTATGCCTTTTCTTATGTCAGAAAGATGCAAACGGAAATCATAGGGAGTCTAGAGGTGGAACTAGAAGCCTCGAATGACTTTCTTGAGCAGCGAGATAGGATCATGCAGAGCATGGTCTGGACTGGTTCATGTGCAAGTTGGTGAGTTAGCCAGAGACTGATTATCTTTCCTGATATTCCCAGGCCTATGCTGATCTATATTGGTATAAGAACGGCACAAACAATGGAGCGGTAACAGGGCCATGGCGCGGATCTATTTGGCACTACAAGGAGACCCTGGAAAACCCAAGATGGGAGGATTTTAGGATTAAGTATCTTTCAAAGAACCGATTTGCCTATCTTGGAAATGGGAAAACTCTTGGCGAGTTAACAGGCAAGAGTATGGCAAGTGCTTACTTAAAAGAGAGTGATGATTAATAAGACTAATTATGAAATATTTTATAAACCTGATCCCCAGATAGTTAGACTTCTTAGACCTGCAACTTCATCACCAAGAACGAGGCGTGTTGAAAAAGCAGCTGCGGCGCTCTGCCACCCAATACACCCGAAGTCCCGATCACAACCCTCTACGAGACGGAAGACAAGCTCATAGTGCATGTCCACCTCATTTCGAAAAGAAGGCTTCCAAAGCTTCGTTAACCGCTGCGGGGCGATGCAAAAATGCCCAGTGGCCCGAATCAATCTCTTGGACCTCCAAGTCAGGCACCCAGGGTTCCATTTGTACAATTTGCAGGCGAGGGACGGCAAGGTAGTCTTTGGCGCTTGTGAGGTAGAGCGTGGGATGGTGCAAGTACTTACTCTCCTCTACAATGTCTGAGCCAGTGTATTAGCTGATCTAGTCCATGACTTGTAGCATCAAGAAATTCAACCATACCTTTCTCGGCCTCATAGTTCAAGTTCCAGGCGTGGGCTTTGTACCATGCCAACGTTGGTAGGCCGCCCAGTTCATCTGCAGTTGCTTCTCTGCGTTGCCGGTGATCCTGAGACCGCTTGTTAGCATAGCCATATAGTCTATGTATCCTCAATTTCCGAACCTCATCAGTGAGATATTCCCCCCAGGTCGCCATGTTGTCGTTGGTAACCCAGTCTTCCAGAGCTCCAACAGGACCCATATGATCCCTACATAGAGATGTATCTTGCGCATACATTAACGACAAGATGGATTCTTTCTGTTGGTTATGCTGAATTAGTCCGTTGATCAAACCATGGGTCGCTTGCTTGCAGTATTTTGCAACTGAAAACTCACATGCTGATTCAGAATCATTTCGGCGTTATCGTTTCTGCTAGTTAAGAACGCCTGATAGCCGAAAGCGGGATATCCAAGCGCTTGTTTTGACCGCTCGTTAATGAGATCAATATCGACCGGGTTCCCTGGCGGAATGTACCCAACAGTGACAAAGGCCAACTTCTCTATTCTTCCCGGGAAGAACACGGCCAGTCTACCCAGCAAATGCGAGCCCCAGTCATGGCCCACTGCGAAAACGCGCTCGACTCGCTCATGATCCAGGATCTCCACGACATCCTGGGCCATATCCTTTAACCGATAGGCATCTACCGCAGCGGGACGAGAAGTGTGCCCAGAGCCCAGGAGATCTGGCGCAATCACGGCGTAGCCACCTTTGTAAAAATGATCCAGTTGATGGTGCCATTCTTGGCCCGTGGAAGGCCATCCGTGCAGGAAGAGCACGAAGGCCTTGGGAGCTGACGTTGGCCTCTGGATGATGTACGAGTATTCATATCCTCTCGATACCTTGAGCTTGGTCATTTTGAATTGAGCAACCGTTATGGATACTGGCGGGCTATTGTTGTTGAGCGATACTTCTCGCGAGCTCGTTTTTAACGCGTTTGCCAGCGGATAGTCTGGTTCTTTGACTGTAAGTTATACACTGTATGATTAATAATGCAAACAGAGGAATACAGGCAAGTCGAATGAGTGATGATGCAATCAATCAGCCCGTCTGTATATTAGCCTATTAGACATGGCTACGGGGATTTCTGATACTTGATTGCCTATTGGATATGTCTTTCACCATCACATGACAATCCTGGAGGTCTGTTGCGGAGTTCGGAGTATCAGTGGCATCCGATCCCGTTCAAGAAATCTGGATATCCCTACTTGTGGATTGTGGAAAATTCGGGAATTGGAGAGTTTCGTGGTTTTCAGGTTCAAGATGATGTGTCTGAAAAGAGCTGCTACTAGATTATTCAAAAGGGTATTTTAAGTCACACCTTTTTGCATATCATGACCATTTCTTAGCCGAATAACGACTTTTTTAATAAAAAAAGCGCCACCTTTGACTTCAAGTACTACGTCGACGTAGATATGCTAATGATCATGAAACAACGGTCTAATTATGGTCTTCAAGGTAATTATTTAATTCACTATAATAGGAACCTCAACAGTACCAAGCTATATGATCTCACTGCCATCCTAACGTGGGATAGTAAAAAGTGCATTAAAACCGCAGTAGCAAGCAAGGAGTCTAAGGCCGTATTTCAGGACTTGCCCGATTTCATTAGTCGTCCGGCCCATTTTCTGGTATGTAAACTTATTGATAGCTAGGGAAATTAGTAAGAATATCATGGACAGACTGGTTGAAGAGAAATAGAAGGATGAGCCTTGTCACACGCTTGTACAGACTTGATAGTTAAGGGTAAAGGTTTAGGGAGACCTCAGGTAATATTAACAAATACACATACATATATATGTATATATAAAAGTATAAGCAACGTACTTCTTACCATTAAAGCTGCCTTAGTTAAAGGTTCAGATTGAAAAGTTAAATATTATCATAGCACACCGTTAACCTATATCATAATGGTAAAATGGCCATAGATCAGGATTTTATGCACATTGAGCGCTTTATCTCGCTTGGAGTTGCTGGAGGAGAGCTGATGAGCGCTCAGGTATCTATTAGAACATATCAAGAAGCGGGATTTATTTTATCCTTGTTATAATGCAGTAGGATTTAAACTCGTTGTTTGTCTAGTAT